>JAJJWW010007997.1:0-117639 GCA_023531295.1 Papaver armeniacum
AGAGCAAAGATGTTAATTCATGTGCAGTGATATTTGAGCTGGATGAGATTGCACAAGATAATATGTTGGTGGCTCAGTATCACATCGGTCCGGGTGCCCGCATCAGATTTTCGTTCTTACCAAACCTTGGGGCCGAGACTCGAAGGAGTCATTTCTCTCAAACTTCGTGAGAGTGAGAAGCTGTGGCGGATCCATATGAAGGAGGCCTGGAATCGAGAAGATGAAGAACCGAGAGATTTTGAGAGCAGGGTAGAAAGAAGACGATGGTTGTCTGCCATGAGGTTGGATCAAGAAGGGAATCGTTCTGTGCTATTCAAGGATTAGAAATGAGGTTTAGGGTTTGCTTGAATCGAAAATTTGAGTGTGCACTGCGATAGGTTGAGCTTGATCATGAGAAGAATTGATCAGCTAAAATGGGGTTGAGACTCGAAGGAGTCATTTCTCTCAAACTCAGAGAGTGAGAACTGTGGCGGATCCATATGAAGAGACTGGAATCGAGAAGATGAAGAACGAGAGATTTTGAAGGCAGGAGAAAGAAGACGGTGGTTCTGTTGCCATGAGGTTGGATCAAGAAGGAATCGTTGCTGCTATTCAAGGATTAGAAATGAAATTTAGGGTTTGCTTGAATCGAAAATTTGAGTGACAGAATTGCAGTGGTTGAGTTTGATTGTGAGAAGAATTAATCAGTTACAATGGGTTTTCGGAGATGAATTATAGCTGGGTTTTGTTTGAAAATCAGAGAATATGGATTCGAGGGTTTGAATCTGGAAGAACAAGAAAGTTAGGGTTTGAAGAACAGGAAAGAAGAAATTTGACTTCTCAAATGAATGAGGAGTGGGTTTGTCTGCTAAGGGTTAGTATCGGATGTGGGTTTTGATGATTGTGCTGTGAATTGAGTACCAGATGAAGAACTGCCGTTTAATTGGATCTGATTGAGATGAAGATGCAGGTGATGGGTTACTGGTTCTGGTGGTGAGTTGGAGGTTAAACTCCATTACCTAGAAGGCACAATCCTCCATTACCTATTGCAGAATCATCTCAAACTCCATTACCTGTGTGGCTGAAGTGAACTGATGCTCTTAAAGAGTGGGTTTGTGATGAAACAGCTGAAACAATGTGTAGAGTTAGGTTAGATGTATGTTAGGACCACAGATGGGGAATTGCAGGTGGCCTGGGTTGTTGTTGCTGGGGCATTAGAATGATGAAGCTGGTGCTCAAGAAGATCAGAGAGTGAATGGATCTGGTAACTGGTGGTATTGGCTGTAGTTGCTGCCATTGAGGTGAACTACAGGCAGTGATAGAATATGACAATGGAGCTGTTGTTGTAGTGATGGAACTACAGGGGAATTGGAAATGGTTGCTGTTGTGTTGTGGTTGAATGAGCAGGTGTTGGTGGTACTCAGGTTAGGATTTGCAACAATGGAGCTGTGCTGATGATTTTGAAGGCATTGGTAGTGCAGCTGTGGTGGAAAAGATGATAAATCAATGCAGTAAGAGTTTGCAATGGCCAGGGATAATCAAAACAGGCATGAATCGAAGCATGTGCAACCAATTGCAAGCACGTAGCACCAAGAAGTTGTCTTGCTGCAGTGAACATGAGAATATAGAAAGGAGTTAAAGTTGATGAGTATGAGATGTAAACAGGGAGAGAAGGAGAATGGTTGTGTGGATTTTGAGTTGTGGTTCAGGTGATGTGCAATGATGGTTGTTGTTACAGGAAATGGTTTAACTAAACAAGGAGATGCTTCATTGCAGGTGGAGATGTGGCTGCTATATGAGCCTGCTATTGAGACGCTGATGCTGATAATCGAGAGAGAGTCGCTGAGTCTACGTAGAAGAGCAATGAACTGATAAATTGATGCTATAGCTGTGGTGTTGATCAAGAGAACGACAAAGTTGGTTGCCAGAATGAAGGCTTGCAGGAACAGAACAGCAAGACGGAACTGCAGGATAGAGATGTGGAGTTGAGGCTCAAGTATGTTTCTGCCAGGGGTTGTATTGCAGAGAATGAAATGAGAGCTGTGATGCTTTGAGCTGCGGCTTTGAGCTGTGACTTTGAGCTGGTTTTGAGTTGAGCTGCAAGGTGAAATGGCAGTGCAATTGTAGAGACTGAGATGTTGAGAGTATCAACTGGTTAAGTTGATATAGCTTAGTGCAGGGACTGGTGGAGTTAGATAGCAAGGAATTGAAATCATGTTTGATGATGCTGGTGCACATGGGTTGAGTTGCAATGGGAATTGGCAAGCTGTATTAAGGTGCAGGGAGCAAGCCATGTTGATGAAGTAGCCAGTAAACATGGGAGAATGTGAGATGGAGTTGCAGCTATGAATTGCATCTGAAATGGCACTGCAATAGACTGGTGGACTGAAGTTGTTGCTGTGTTGCTCCAAGATTGAATCGATAGAAAGTGCGAGCTGGTATGAACTACAGGTGGTGTTTACAACATATGTTTGCGGGGTTGATCCTGGAGTTGATTGCAGCATGGCTAATGTAAAGAATGGCCTGTACTAGGTTTTGCAGCTGCAAGGAGTTAACTGGAGTTGCATCTGTGAAGTTGAACTACAGATACTGCAATGAGATGGTAGTAGTGAATTTGAAGCTGATGGTGCTTTATGGCAGTCTGTGATTGTGTTGTTGGTTGCTGGCAGAGGCTCGAGCAAGTGATCAATAGGAATTGAAATGGAATGGTGGTGTTTTGCAGTGGTGCAACTGGGAATGACATGGTTGTATGGTCGATGAAGGGCCATCAGGGCTGGTAGTGAAGCACAATGATGGTGCAGCTCAGATTCTAGCATGTGAAATGGCTCAAGCACTGGCAACTCATCTGAGTCAGCCCAGTTAGCTCACCTGAATAGCTGACTCGGTTCTGACTCATGATCTTACTGAGTTGAGTCATCTGACTCGGTGTATGACCCGGTTTGACTCAGTGACTTGACTGAGTTGACCTGGCCGATTTGAATCGTTGACCGGTGACCGGGTGGACTTTGCCGGTCACCTGAGCCGTTTTCCGGTCACTTCTCCGGCCATAATACCAATTTTCCGGCGACAGTTTTTTGGGCATATTTTCTACATGGGTTTCTCTCACTTATGGGCTTGGTGGATTTTTATCTAATGGACTTTGAAGACTAGACCTAATTTTGGAACAAGAGGAGCTATAAAAGAGAAGTCCTACAACTTTTGGGAGGACGTTTTTATTCTTGGAAGCTAAGGAGAGAGCCGTTTTTGTTTATGCTACTAGGGTTTGCTTTTGTTCATCTTCTTCTTTATTCAATTGATATTTTTGTGATGAACTCCATAGCTATGAGTAGCTAAATTCTATATTATTGGTTAAGGATGTAGTCCTATTTCTAAAACTTGTGCTTGAGTTATGTATTAGTTTCTCTCTTGATTATCGTTTAAATCTCTACTGTTTTAATAATCACATGATTGATGTATTGTGATAGGACTAAGATGTTTGGTTAGTTAAGTGGCCAATTAATTGAACTTGCATCCTAGTCCATAACTATTTTAGGGTTTTTCATCGAGCGATAACCCTGAATACAAGTAGCATAATATGTTTACGGTTTGTAGTGATACACTCTCGTAATCACATGTAGAGTTTGACCATTTTCCGAATTGTTATGCGCAATGTATGACAATTGCATTGATTAGCCTATTTACGAAACTTAATGCTCCTAGGAATTGAACTTAATTAGCGCAAGGCGTTAGGTTATTCTTTAGGTAGAATTCACATACGCAGCTCTAATGTGTGTGTTGATGAACTTAGGAAATTAATAGATTATCTTGCTCTCTTGATTCTCTAGGCTTTTGATAACAAAAGAGATTAAATTGTAATTCTAATCATATATGCAAGCACATGTCTAAGATTGAAGATGAATTCCTTGACCAATATCTTTCTCTCATTGATTACTTTCTACAATTTATTTTGATTTTAATTACTTTTATTGTTTACTAAAAATCAGAAATTCCCCCAATTGGTTACTTTAAGAAATTGAATACATAATAACTACAATCGCCTCTCGTGGAAACGAACTCTTTCTTATCATATACTTTAGGAAAGTGAAATTATTTTTGACGCATACGACAGCGATCATCGGCTAGCTTGGCTAGGTTTGGTTTGGCTTGGCATGTGGGGCCAAGGGTTTGCCATGGGCGTATGGCGTGGCTAGGGCCAAGGAAAGGGCGTTTGGCTTGGCATGATGTGACTAGCATGGCTAGGTCCAAGGCAAAGTGCGTTTGGCATGGCGCGGCTGGCTTGGATAGGTTTGGTTTGGCTTGGCATGTAGGGCCAAGGGTTCGCCTTGGGCGTGGCTAGCTTTGGCTAGGTGCGGTTTTGGCTTGGCATGTGGGGCCAAGGGTTTGCCTTAGGCGTGGATAGCTTTGGCTAGGTGCGGTTTTGGCTTGGCATGTGGGGCCAAGGGTTTGCCATAGGCGCATGGCGTGACTAGATTGGGCTAGGTGCGTGACCAAGCTAGGGTTTTGGGGCAAAGGTCGTTTGGTAACCTTAGACGGCCAGGATTTGCTCCTGGGATTGAAGGGCAACCGTTGATTGTTGCACGCCTTCGTTTTGATAGCCGCGTAGTGAAGGCCAGTATGGTGGCGCGGCATGGGGCCATGGTGAGGTACGTTTGGCATGGCGCGATAGAGTGTGGTCGGCATGATTTTCCATTGGCACGGAGGTGCGGCTAGCATGGCTGGCATGCTTTGGCGCTGCTCGGTGTGGTCGGCATGATTTTCCATTGGCACAGAGGTGCGGCTAGCATGGTTGGAATGCTTTTGGCGCGGTTGGTGTGGTGGCATGACTTGGCATTGGCACATAAGTGCGGCTTGCATGGTTGGCATGCTTTGGCGCGGTCATTGTGGCTGACATTATTTGCCATTGGCACAGAGGTGCGACTAGCATGGTTGGCATGCTTTTGGCGTGGTCGGTGTGGTTGGCATGATTTGTCATTGGCACAGAGGTGCGGCTAGCATGGTTTGCAAGCTTTGGCGCGGTCGGTGTGGTTGGCATGATTTTCCATTGGCACAGAGGTGCGGCTAGCATGGTTGGCATGCTTTGGCGCGGTCGGTGTGGCTGGCATGATTTGCCATTGGCACACGTGGGAATTAGGGTTTGGCTTGTCGTAACCCTAATTTGAAAAAGATACCCCGGTAATTATTTAGGGACACATTAAAGGTTTCAGTAAATGTGCCTAGTAAATGCTTGTTACTTTAAATGTTGTGACATCACTGTCTGCTAGGGTTTAGTGTTTTACGATTTTAACCCTAAGCTAAAAACCACCATCAACATTAAGTCCTCTGCTTTGCTCGGAACAGGTGCCTTGTTGCGAGGTAAGCATATGATGGTGACAGACAAGGATAGAATCGAGGTGTAAATCATTGCAAAGATGGTCAGGAGAATCCGACTAACCTTTTTGAGTGGTAAAGAGAGTTTTGGCTTCCCGTGTTGGCGGCCCTGCGTAAGTTGTACTGGGAATGCGGACCGTGGAGTGGTGAGATGAAAGTTACCGGCTTGGTCTGGTCGTACATCTCCAAGGCAAAAGGGGCGCGGTCTTGGAAGGCGACGCAAGTGGACGGCTTGGCTCGAGGGGCCAAGAGGTGGCGTGGTCTTGGTAAGGCAAACGCGCGTGGATGATAGGGTCGCGATAGTGGAGCAGGCGGCTTGGTATAGTGTGGCCTTGGCAAGACGAGACGTACACGGACGGCTAGGCGTGGTGGGGCCGCGGAAAATGGAGCGATGGCTTGGCCTGGAGTGACTATGACAAGGCGCGGTTTGGTGGGGTGAGACGTGCACAGATGGCCAGTAGCGGTGAGGATGAGACATGGCACGGATTGCTTGGTGATTTTTCTTCAAGGGCTTGGTTGCCTCTTTCCTTATTTGACTCGACCAGGAAGTTTTTCTTCTCTTCAACCCAAAACGTTACGCCCACGAAAAGAGGAAAAGCGTTACTCTTTCTACTTTGGTTATGTTGCCGGTTTTGCTTCCGAAGCTTAGCGTTGGCGGTGGGAAAGGAAAACACGATCTAGTGTGCCTCGAGCACGTTCTTCCACGCTTTCTCACCAACCATAATTATTTCTCACAGCCAGGCATGAGGTTTAATTAGGATCGGATGTTATGCCTTAACTCACGGCGGTATAAAAGCTTTCCCTTTTGAGGTTGCGTCATCTTGTCTGTACATAAAAGATTATCTTGAACTCTACATTCGCGTACACTAGTAGAAAAAGGGATATTTAAGACATTATGGAGCGACACAACAGTAAAAATCGTAATGTTTAGACAACTCGAAAGTGTGGCGGACCAAAAGTCAAACAGATCGTTGTAGCATGACTTTTAGTTGACTTAGACAACGATGGTTCAGTAGAGTTTTTTCACTAGTAGATTTTCTCGAGGTAAAGTAAAACTTATCCATACTTCCTTTTATATTCTCGGTTTTTCTCTCTCCTTTTCCTCTCGGCCCAGAACTTTTTCCTTCTTTTCTCATGTTCCTCTTGAAATCTTTTCTCCTCTTGATTTTTGTTTTAGATCGTCCATGTCTTGAAGCGTGACAAAGACTTCATTTGTAGGGATTATTTTGAAGAGCTGAAATCATCGAGGGTCCACTTCATTTCTTTTTGAAATCCCTAGATTTTGAATCTAAATTTCAAAATTATTTTCTTATTCGACCATTTTCCTTTGATGTTAGGGTTGTAATCAATTGTTCTTACCTTTAATTAGTTGTTAGGGTTTTAATTTCTTCCAACTTGAGAAGGTAAAGTTAAGGTTTGCAAAAGATTCTTTCAAATCTTTCCCATTTTTGTCTTTAAGTATTTGTTCATTTTGTTCGTTGTTAGGTTTCGTAACTCTTTTGATTTTTGTTGTAGGAGTTAATTAGAAGACCGATCACCAATGATAGTTCATAAGGTAAAACATTTAAACCGTAATCTTTACTTTATGGGTGTGTTGTTTTTTTTTTAGATCTGCTATTATATGTTTCCTATGAGAAATTAATTTTGGGTTTTTAGTCTGGATATGTCAATTTTATGGGTTTCTTATTTTATCTCGTTGATTTTGTTTTAATTTTTGTGATATGCACTGCATGTATTTGATGATTTTTTCTCTCATATATCTTGTTTAGATTTGGTGGTTGTCACTCTACTTGGGACTTCTTTTTGTTCAACTTTTGTTTATGTTCTTGTTTGGCTCGATCTGTAGGATGCAAAGTATGTCTTTGTTGAGAGGAGGAATTGGAGTTGGAATGGGAGCGCTGTTGATCTCATGGATCAGGAAAAGAACAACTTGATCACGCTGCGATGGTTACTTTATTGTTGTTTACAGCTGCGAGTGCGGGTAATTAGTGCGCTAACACTCTCAGCTACATCTTTTGTTGCTATTTCGATTAACAACAAAGCTCGGTGAGGAGTTCAATTTGTTTATTAGAAGTTAAAACTATGTCTTTGTAATTTGTTTATGTTATGAAATCTTCGATCGTTCATTTTAACTTCAATCTTATCTTCTATTTGTAGCTACAACATTAACTAGTTGGCATCTAATGGTTACATTTTGCACACTTCGTGTGGCACAAAGATTCAAAGTTTTTGAATTTAGTAAATTGATAGGTTAGAATTTGTAAATGTAAAACTCATGTTTTAACATTTGGGGATTTTCCTAATTATGTTCGTAGTGTCTATTTCATGTTATTTGCTAGTATGGGTATGAGTGCTGGAAAAATGTTATTCTTGATGATGGCAATCCTTTCAAGTTAGAAAAAAATTAGTATTCATATTCCTTAGAAATTTCGGAACGATGAATTGAAATACGGCCCATACATGTTTGATATAATGTCTCAAAGAGTAACTAATTTCAAAGCACATTGTAGTGTTTCTACATGGTGTTTGAGCTCAATTAGAGCATCTTAAATTGTGATTTGGTCATAGGATCAAACTCAAGATTTTTAGGCGAGTCTCTTATCTTTCTAGGGGTATATGGTTTGTTTCTTTTGGAGTTTAATTGAAAGATATGCGAGTGATTTAGTAGTTAGTGGGAAATACTGGAAAATATAGTAGTAGTGACTTAACTGCGACTTCTCCGGATGTTTTTAGGTACAATAATGATAAAATTTTGTCGAGCACAAAATATGAAAGTTGTAGAGGATTATCTCACCTTTCAGGTGAAATGTCATTTCTTGAATTTTGTTATATAACTAAGTCTATAGAAATTTCACAATATAGACCTAAAAAAATTGGAAAATTGGAAGACTGGAGTACTTCGTTATGCATTGAAGCTGGTTTGGAATCGGTTTGACCCTCTTAGAAGTATAATTAGCCTAAGGTCTTTTACGATCGGATAAGGGACTCGAATGACTATTCAAATTGGCATTAGGTGTTTCATTCGATAAATAAGCTATTACTTATGTACTATTTTAGAAAGTGATATTGTGTTTTCTATGTAGCTATTCATTAGTTATCGGACTTTAAATCTTGAGGAACAAGTTCTATGTACAAGGATGATTTGATTGAGATGCTTTTGGTCCATAATCTTACGGATCTTGTATACATAGATTTACTTCCTTTAATAAGTTATGTTGGTATGGTGTTTCCTAAGCTCTTGTTTGGTGCCTGAATGCGTATTTCCTTTAAAAATTTTGCAAGTAGAAGCTTATAAGTACGTGTTTGGCGGTACAGTAAGGACAAAGCTTGCATAGAAGGTAAACACTCTGCCATTCAGTTTTTCAAGTTTTGTTTAGGATCACACAAGCTTCTAATATGTAATATACTTTATTATGTCATAGTCAATAACACTATAAATGTGACAATCTACGACATGATCTATCACTAATTATTTCATTTACATGAGAAAGATTAAACCATGGGTCGAGTTGTTGAGAACTTTGCTTGTGAGAACTATTCATACATGCTATGAATATTCTACTCTCTACTTTACTCTCCTTTTCTCACAAGAAAATGGTTATATGTTCATATTTCCGCTCCTCAACACTTTGATTGAAATCACATTTGGTTCACTTCACGGAGTTGTTCTTCCTTATAAAATAAAGCCTTGGCATAGACTTAGGACATTAATTTTCAGGTAACTACTTTACTATTTAGTATTTACTTGTTTATACTTTAATTCATTGTACTCGTTTATATACAATGCTAGCAGGACCACCATCTGCCTTTAGGACATACTGCCTCTCGCTTCAATGCCCAAACTTGTTTTTACATGCAGTATACTATTCCGATCAGTTGGGACAAACTTAAATATCATGCCAATTAACATGGATGGCAAAAGGTAGTTATTTGATACTATCTCTCTCTTGTTTTAGTCTATTCGTTTCCATTTCCATTTCTTATTTTTATGATAACCATCAAGAAGTCTGTTTGGATATTATCTAATGTGTAATTATCTTCTTTATTAAAGTTGATATTAGGGTTAATCATAAGAGAGGTGACGAGCAACTAAAGAAGAACGATACGTGCAGGGATGCTGAAATCAATGGAAGAGGGTATACAATGCTCATAGACCTATGAAACAAAGGTATACCACACGAGGATATATTCACACACACGTTTGAGTATTTTTTCCAGTTCTTTATATGACATGAAATGTTCATCTTGTATTTTCTTATTTTAGGTATCGCTATAATGTTGCACATGAATTGTTCATCTTGTATTTTCTTGTCTTAGGTATTGCTATAATGTTGCTGATACGAGGCTTTCTCAGCATATCGACAACGAAAATGAAGATGCACCGTATATCGATTCAAGTCCAAAGAGTCTAATCTTGCAGGTTTTTATGCAAAGGTAAAGTAGTTCAATATGATCCTTCTTATTCCGCTCACGAGAACCTAAATCGAGAGACTAATGGAAAGTGAATTTAATCTAATTTATCAGTGATGCTCATGATTGAATAAACATGAATTAATCTTTGCGTTTGATTGTAATGGTACCTGATAGTTATAGGTTCATCTTCATATGAAGCTAATACACAAGAACTTGAGATGTAAGCAGTCATATCTGCTTGCAACAAATCCATGTATACTTTGAAATTATCTTGTTTTTCATGTATTCAGTTAGACAAGTTTATTAAGATCAATTACTAATGTATTGTTTTCCTTGTAATCACGAAGCGTAGCTCGATAAGTAGGTTGGGTCCGACTCTCTTGGTCAATACTTTTGCAAGTCCCTGAGTCCGAGGTTCACCAATGGTTCCATGTTTTATTTTAGTTTAGCCAAATTGTTTTATTTGTTTATTTGTTTATTTTTTGGTAATATAGTTTTAATTGTTTTAATTAAGAATGTATAGTTTTGGATTTCTATAATGTTATGTAATTATTTTCACATTTGGAACTTGAGAGATTGTAGTTTGTTGAACTTGTAAAATGAAGTCAGTTAATATAAATCTGCATAAACCGTTAAATAATGTTCAGTGCTGTGTAATTTGGTTTCTGAATAAGAATTGTTTCGGCCTAGTCAGAAAGGTTGCAATCAGTTGGCCACATCTGATTCGTTTTTTTATTTAGTAAATTAAATAAACAACGCAACCAAGATGTCGTGCCTATCGACAACCGGAAACTATCGTAAATAAAATTTATTTAGGGGCAACTAGAAAGTGTCGTTCCGAGAAAAAGACACACGAATCTCTACAGCACTTTAGCGGCATTTCTATAGTGTCTTATAACCCGTTAATACGACACTTTCTAACTATCTTAAAACGACTGTTTTCCACTAGTGTACCTATGGGTTTATGCAGTGGACTGCTAGCAGCATTCATGCTGTGCGACAACACGAGAAAAAAATAGGAGAAGATGTTAGTGTGTTGGAAACAAGAGTCGACGAGGCGAGAGAAAAGGGTAAGATCTTGTTTTTTTTTACGATTTTTTCTTTTTTCTTTTTTTCAGATTTTTCGATTTTTAGTATGGTTGTGAATCCTAGTATGGATTTTAGTAAGTATGGTTTCGATTTTTGTTTTCGATCTTGTTAAGATCTATGGCTAATGTAAATCCTAGCTACACTTTGGATGCGGTTGTACTTGTTTTTTAGCATGCGGTTGTTAAGATCTATGGCTAATGCGATTTTAGCATGCGGTTGTACTTGTTTTTTGGTTGTGAATCCTAGCTACACTTTGGATGACCTTATTGTGTTTAGACTTTGAATTTCACCTGAGTGTTCATGATTTGGGATTGTTTTAGGTGTTTGACCATACTGCCTATATCTTGAATGTTGTAATAGCTTTCTGGCGATAGTTTCATTGCGAGTTTTAATAGTTTCATTGTAGTTTGATGTCCGTGCTTAGTATTGGTAGTTCTTGCAAAGAGTTGTCCTTTTAATGTTAATGCGGAGGTGTTTTAGTAATAGCTTCCCATACATATGATTTACAAACTAATCCGAGGTTCTTATATAAATTGACATCAATGGGTGTATATCGGGGAAACCGAGATATACGGAAGTGGCGATAGTTTCATTGCAATTTATTTGGATCTTACCTATATCTCAGTTTGAAGCCTTGTGCTTGAATCTTTGTGTTCTTAGGTTGATTTTCTTCTTTGTTTTTTCTAGTGTTTTAAGGATTTTGTCTTTGGTTTTGATGTTTAAAAGTGTCCGAAACTGCGGTGGTGAACTTTGAGCTTGAGCGTCTTTTTCTAAGTTTTGTAAGTGCATTATTTGATCTCATATGGTATGGAAATATCCGGTTTGATCTGTTTTACTAGTTCTTGTGGAGGTTTGGAATCCATGAGCAGTATTAGTAGTTTGATGTCTATTTAATGAGTTTATTTAAAGGAAATTTACTTTGCAAATCAGTTAGGTTTTAGTTTTGGTTTTCTTTAAAAACTGGTAAAACACCTAAAAGGAATTTACCCATAAATAAAACTCTAAATATTTTGGGAATTAATTTCCTGAAAAACTAAGCCCAAAAAAATAAATCAAGGTAGAAGAGAACTTGGTGCATGGCATACGCGCATATCGCATGGGTCAAAATTTGTATTTTTGATCTCAAGGCTGTTGAATTAACTGAGTTTGAGCAGCCCGTTCCTCCAAGGGATGGCATCGAGAATCACCCTATTGTTGAATATTTTGGGTTTGATCCTACTATCTTTCCGTTGTTAAAGCCTGATCAAAAATTTGACATAATGTTGACATGATTCAGCATCTTCAGGGTGAAGCTGAAACACAGAAGGGGGCTTTTGCAAGTTTTAAGGCTGTTACCTATGGGTTTATGCAGTGGACTGCTAGCAGCATTCATGCATGTACAGCAACACAGAAAAAAATAGGAGAAGATGTTAGTGTGTTGGAAACAAGAGTCCAGCGAGGCGAGAGAAAAGGGTAAGATCTTGTTTTTTTTTTTCGATTTTTCTTTTTTTCTTTCTTTTTTTCCGATTTTTCGATTTTTAGTATGGTTGTGAATCCTAGTATGGATTTTAGTAAGTATGGTTACGATTTTTGTTTTACGATCTTGTTAAGATCTATGGCTAATGTAAATCCTAGCTACACTTTGGATGCGGTTGTACTTGTTTTTTAGCATGCGATTGTTAAGATCTATGGCTAATCGATTTTAGCATGCGGTTGTACTTGTTTTTTGGTTGTGAATCCTAGCTACACTTTGGATGACCTTATTGTGTTTAGACTTTGAATTTCACCTTGAGTGTTCATGATTTGGGATTGTTTTAGGTGTTTGACCATACTGCCTATATGCTTTGAATGTTGTAATAGCTTTCTGGCGATAGTTTCATTGCGAGTTTTAATAGTTTCATTGTAGTTTGATGTCCATTAACCGTATTGGTAGTTCTTGCAAAGGGTTGTCCTTTTTAATGTTAATGCGGAGGTGTTTTAGTAATAGCTTCCCATACATATGATTTACAAACTAATCCAGGTTCTTATATAAATTGACATCAATGGGTGTGTATGTCGGGGAGACGAGATATATGAAGTGGCGATAGTTTCATTGCGAATTTTATTTGGATCTTACCTATATCTCATGGCTGAAGCCTTGTGCTTGACCCGATCCAGTGTTCTTAGGTTGATTTTCTTCTTTGTTTTTTCTAGTGTTTTAAGGATTTTGTGCTTTGGTTTTTGATGTTTAAGTTGTCGAAACTACGGTGGTTGAAGCTTTGAGCTTGAGCGAGTCTTTTTCTAAGTTTTGTAAGTGCATTATTTGATCTCATATGGTATGGAAATATCCGGTTTGATCTGTTTTACTAGTTCTTGTGGAGGTTTGGAATCCATGAACAGTATTGGTAGTTGGATGTCTATTTAATGAGTTTATTTAAAGGAGAAGATACTTGCAAATCAAGTTAGGTTTTGGTTTTGGTTTTCTTTAAAAACTAGTAAAACACCTAAAAGGAATTTACCCATAAATAAAACTCTAAAAATATTTTAGGAATTAATTTCCTAAAGAAAAACTCGCCCAAAAAATAAATCCTGTGTAGAAGAGGAACTTGGTGCATGGCATACGCGCATATCGCATGGGTCAAAATTTGTATTTTTGATCTCAAGCTGTTGAATTAGCTGAGTTTGGGCAGCCCGTTCCTCCGAGGGATGGCATCGAGAATCACCCTATTGTTGAATATTTTGGGTTTGATCCTACTATCTTTCCGTTGTTAAAGCCTGATCAAAAATTTGACATAATGTTGACATGATTCAGCATCTTCAGGGTGAAGCTGAAACATAGAAGGGGTCTTTTGCAAGTTTTAAGGCTGTTACCTATGGGTTTATGCAGTGGCATGCTAGCGGCATTCATGCTGTACGGCTAACACGAGAAAAAATAGGAGAAGATGTTAGTGTGTTGGAAACAAGAGTCCAGCGAGGCGAGAGAAAAGGGTAAGATCTTGTTTTTTTTTTTGATTTTTTCTTTTTTTCTTTTTTTTTCAGATTTTTCGATTTTTAGTATGGTTGTGAATCCTAGTATGGATTTTAGTAAGTATGGTTACGATTTTTGTTTTACGATCTTGTTAAGATCTATGGCTAATGTAAATCCTAGCTACACTTTGGATGCGGTTGTACTTGTTTTTTAGCATGCGATTGTTAAGATCTATGGCTAATCGATTTTAGCATGCGGTTGTACTTGTTTTTTGGTTGTGAATCCTAGCTACACTTTGGATGACCTTATTGTGTTTAGACTTTGAATTTCACCTTGAGTGTTCATGATTTGGGATTGTTTTAGGTGTTTGACCATCTGCCTATATCTTTGAATGTTGTAATAGCTTTCTGGCGATAGTTTCATTGCGAGTTTTAATAGTTTCATTGTAGTTTGATGTCCATTAACCGTATTGGTAGTTCTTGCAAAGGGTTGTCCTTTTTAATGTTAATGCGGAGGTGTTTTAGTAATAGCTTCCCATACATATGATTTACAAACTAATCCAGGTTCTTATATAAATTGACATCAATGGGTGTGTATGTCGGGGAGACGAGATATACGAAGTGGCGATAGTTTCATTGCGAATTTTATTTGGATCTTACCTATATCTCATGGCTGAAGCCTTGTGCTTGACCCGATCCAGTGTTCTTAGGTTGATTTTCTTCTTTGTTTTTTCTAGTGTTTTAAGGATTTTGTGTCTGGTTTTTGATGTTTAAGTTGTCCGAAACTACGGTGGTTGAAGCTTTGAGCTTGAACAGTCTTTTTCTAAGTTTTGTAAGTGCATTATTTGATCTCATATGGTATGGAAATATCCGGTTTGATCTGTTTTACTAGTTCTTGTGGAGGTTTGGAATCCATGAGCAGTATTGGTAGTTTGATGTCTATTTAATGAGTTTATTTAAAGGAGAAGATACTTGCAAATCAAGTTAGGTTTTGGTTTTGGTTTTCTTTAAAAACTAGTAAAACACCTAAAAGGAATTTACCCATAAATAAAACTCTAAAAATATTTTAGGAATTAATTTCCTAAAGAAAAACTCGCCAAAAAATAAATCAGAGTAGAAGAGGAACTTGGTGCATGGCATACGCGCATATCGCATGGGTCAAAATTTGTATTTTTGATCTCAAGCTGTTGAATTAGCCGAGTTTGAGCAGCCGTTCCTCCGAGGGATGGCATCGAGAATCACCCTATTGTTGAATATTTTGGGTTTGATCCTACTATCTTTCACTTGTTAAAGCCTGATCAAAAATTTGACATAATGTTGACATGATTCAGCATCTTCAGGGTGAAGCTGAAACACAGAAGTGGGCTTTTGCAAGTTTTAAGGCTGTTACCTATGGGTTTATGCAGTGGATTGCTAGCAGCATTCATGCCTGTACGACAACACGAGAAAAAATAGGAGAAGATGTTAGTGTGTTGGAAACAAGAGTCCGGCGAGCGAGAGAAAGGGTAAGATCTTGTTTTTTTTTTCTGATTTTTTTCTTTTTTTTTTTTTCCGATTTTTTCTGATTTTTAGTATGGTTGTGAATCCTAGTATGGATTTTAGTAAGTATGGTTCGATTTTTGTTTTCTGATCTTGTTAAGATCTATGGCTAATGTAAATCCTAGCTACACTTTGGATGCGATTGTACTTGTTTTTTAGCATGCGGTTGTTAAGATCTATGGCTAATCGATTTTAGCATGCGGTTGTACTTGTTTTTTTGGTTGTGAATCCTAGCTACACTTTGGATGACCTTATTGTGTTTAGACTTTGAATTTCACCTTGAGTGTTCATGATTTGGGATTGTTTTAGGTGTTTGACCATGCTGCACTATATCTTGAATGTTGTAATAGCTTTCCTGGCGATAGTTTCATTGCGAGTTTTAATAGTTTCATTGTAGTTTGATGTCCATTAACCGTATTGGTAGTTCTTGCAAAGGGTTGTCCTTTTTAATGTTAATGCGGAGGTGTTTTAGTAATAGCTTCCCATACATATGATTTACAAACTAATCCAGGTTCTTATATAAATTGACATCAATGGGTGTGTATGTCGGGGAGACGAGATATACGAAGTGGCGATAGTTTCATTGCGAATTTTATTTGGATCTTACCTATATCTCATGGTTGAAGCCTTGTGCTTGACCAGTCCGGTGTTCTTAGGTTGATTTTCTTCTTTGTTTTTTCTAGTGTTTTAAGGATTTTGTCTTTGGTTTTTGATGTTTAAGTTGTCGAAACTCCGGTGGTTGAAGCTTTGAGCTTGAACACGTCTTTTTCTAAGTTTTGTAAGTGCATTATTTGATCTCATATGGTATGGAAATATCCGGTTTGATCTCGTTTTACTAGTTCTTGTGGAGGTTTGGAATCCATGAACAGTATTGGTAGTTTGATGTCTATTTAATGAGTTTATTTAAATGAGAAGATACTTGCAAATCAAGTTAGGTTTTGGTTTTGGTTTTCTTTTAAAAACTAGTAAAACACCTAAAAGGAATTTACCCATAAATAAAACTCTAAAAATATTTTAAGAATTAATTTCCTAAAGACAAACTCGCCCAAAAAATAAATCCGAGTAGAAGAGGAACTTGGTGCATGGCATACGCGCATATCGCATGGGTCAAAATTTGTATTTTTGATCTCAAGCTGTTGAATTAACTGAGTTTGAGCAGCCCGTTCCTGCCTTGGTCACTACCATGTTTCCATAAGTATGGATCATCCCATATGTATTGGTTCCCTAACCTCTTAAGTTTGTCCTCTCAAAGACGAGACAAGTTCTTTGGGATTTGTTTAGAAACTAAGTAATTGACAATATTTCGGCATACCATGGTTCTCCAAAGGCATCGAGAAAAGTTGCTCATCCAACCGGGAAACTTTCACGCAACGGGATAGTCTACTTGTCCACAGCAAGTCGGCTCAAGTGATCCGCAGCTGTGTTCTCAATTCCTTTCTTGTCTTTGATTTCAATATCAAACTCTTGCAAGAGTAATATCCATCGTATGAGCCTCGGTTTCGCCTCTTTCTTTGTAAGCAAGTATCTACACCGCATGATCGGAAAAGACAACAACTTTTGTACCAATTAGATAAGAGCGAAACTTTTTAAAGCAAAAAAATGGCTAATAACTCTTTTTCAGTGGTTGTGTAGTTTTGTTGAGCCTCATTTAACGCTCTAGAAGCATAATAGATAGCATGAGGAAGCTTCACACACGTTGCCAAAGCACCGCACCAACCGCATAGTCACTAGCATCACACATGAGTTCAAACGGCTTACTCCAATCCGGTGGTTTAATGATAGCTGAAATCAAAGTTCTTTCAAACGATTGAATGCCGCCATACATTTCTCATCAAAGTTAAAACCACATCTTTTTGCAATAAGTTACAAAGTGGTGATGCTATCTTGAAAAGTCCTTAATGAACCTACGATAAAAACCTGCATGACCAAGAAAAGAACGTATCTCCCTCACCGTAGTGGGAGGGTTAGAGCACGAATAAGGTCTATCTTAGATTTATCGACTTCCAAGCCTTTAGAAGATATTATATGGCCTAAAACTATGCCATGAGTTACCATGAAATTGCACTTCTCCCAATTAAGCACAAGATTTGTTTCAACACATCGTTCAAGGATTAGAGACAAATTGTTCAAGCAAAGGTCAAAAGAATCACCAAAGACACTAAAGTCATCCATGAACACTTCGATTATGTTTTCAACATATTCGAAAAGATACTTACCATACACCTTTGAAAGGTAGCCTGAGCATTGCATAAGCCAAAAGGCATCCTTCTATAAGCAAAAAGTACCAAAGGACAAGTGAAAGTGGTTTTCTTGGTCCTCCGAGGGCGCTATCACAATCTGATTATAATTCTGAATAGCTATCAAGAAAGCAATAGTAAGAGTGTCCAGCTAAACGCTCAAGCATTTGATCAATAAAAGGTAAAGGAAAGTGATCTTTTCTAGTGGTGACATTCAATTTTCTATAATCAATACAAACCCTCCAACCGCTTGCACACGAGTTGGGACAAGTTCATTCTTATCATTCTCCACCACCGTCACACCCGATTTCTTTGGTACTACTTGTACCTTAGGGCTTACCCACTTGCTATCGGATATGGGGTAGATAACACCCACTTCCAAAAGCTTGAGTATCTCCTTTTTCACAACTTCCATCATGGGAGGATTCAAACGACGTTGCGCGTCTCTTTTAGGCTTTGCATCATCCTCCAAACGAATTTTGTGCATACAAACGGCAGGGCTAATACCCTTGATATCGGCAATTGTCCATCCTATGGCCGTCTTGTACTTCCTTAGCACCCTTAGAAGTTTTTGCTCCTGTAAATCACTAAGCTCGTTAGAAACAATCACCGGTAACTCTTCATTATCACCCAAGTACAAGTACTTAAGGTGGTTTGGGAAGAGGTTTCAATTCTAAAACAGGAGATTTAATAATTGAAGGTACAAGCTTTTCATCACTGCATGGTAAAGAAATAAAAGAGATATTATGAGTTTTTGGGCATTCTTGTAGTGAATTAAGATCACCAAGAGCTTCCTTGACTTCATTACCACATTTTACACCATTATCCATGGATGTAGTTAACACGGTTCCCAAAGCATCATCACCGTTTAATTCAAACATTTGTTGTGCCAATGTATCCATCACATCAATGGAGAAACAAGAATGGACATCGCTAGGATATCTCATCGTCTCGAAAATGTTGAAACGTATTATTTCTCCATCAAACTCCATAGTTAGCGTTCCTTATCCACATCAATTATGGTTTTCGCTGTTTTCATGAAAGGACGCCAAGAAGCTAAATGGAAGAGACGAGTCCGTGAACCTTCATCCATCTCTAACACACAAAAATCTGGAAATACAAGTTGATTAACCTGCACAAGAACATCCTCAACAATACCCATTGTAAACATTAGAGCGATCGTTAATTGCAATATATTTCGGCCTTTTTAAGAGGACCAAGATCAAGTGAATTATACATTGACGCAGGCATAACATTAACGGATGCGCCTAAATCCAACATAGCTTTGTTAAAAGTTGTGTTACCAATTGTGACGGGAATGTCAAAACTACTAGGATCCTTGCACTTAAGTGGGAGTTTGTGTTGTAAGATTGCCAAGCATTCTCCCCACACTAAGCACTTCATTACCTTTGAGCCTTTGTTTGTTGGTACACAAGTCCTTCAACACCTTTGCATACTTTGGAACTTGCTTGATAGCATCAATGAGTGGTATTTTCACATGGATCTTTTTAAGAACGTCTAAAATCTCCTTTTCTAGTTCCGCCTTCATAGAACTTGCAAATCTGAGGAAAAAGGTAGAGGAGGAACATAAGTAGAAACCGAGTTTTAGAGTTAGAAATAGGTACCTCGAAGTTTGGGGAGAATCTCGACTTTCTCCTCCAAAACAGGTTCCTTTGGTGTCTCCACCTTGCCCGAATCAGTAACCTCGGGTTGCACAAGTTGTGTACCGCTTCTCAACGTAATAGCATTGACACCCTCTTTTGGGTTAATAGGTTGAGAAGGGAGTTTCCCAATATTTTGCGCCTTCAATTGGTTCAACTCAATAGCCATGGAGCCCATTTGTGTTTGCAACTCCTTAATAACACTCTTTGTTTCTTGTTGACTTTCTTTGAACATGGTGGAAATGCCTTGCATCATTGTTTGAAGCTTTGAATCAATATTAGCACCTTGAGTTTGCATTGATTGTTGTGCTTGAGGTTCTTTGAAATTGTTGTTGTTGTGGTTGAAATCCACTCAGGACGGTTGAAAGTAGGTTGTTGAACGACGCCTTGCTTGTTGGCATAGCTAAAATTGGGGTGATCTCTCCATCCCGGATTGTAAGTGTTGAGTAGGGATCATACCGTCTTGGTTGATTTGGAAAGATCGCATTAGCTTGCTCGTCTTCATAAGATTGAGGATAAGTTGGTATAACCGCGGATGCAACTTGTTGCAACATTGCTGTCATGTTACCCATTTGTTGACGAAGTTCCTCCACCTCGCTCAATTCACTCACCCTTCTTAGAATCACATCCGAGCCACGACTCAAGAATTGTTGTGAGTTCGCTGCCATGTTTTCAATCAACTCTCTAGCTTGTGCCACCGTCTTGTTCACTAGTGCACCACCACCCGCGGCGTCAAGAAGATTCCTATCACTTGATTGGAGCCCTTCATAGAAGTATTGATAATCATCGCACATGAATTGGTGGTGAGGACACTTCCAACCAATCTCTTGTATCGTTCCCAATATTCATATAAGGATTCTCCCACGTTTTGCTTCATTCCGCAAATCTCCTTGCGAATTTGAGTAGCCTTGGATGCAGGAAAATATCTCTCCAAAAAGAGTTTTTTCAGCGCATTCCATGTTGTGACACTTCCGGGAGGTAGATAATATAACCAATCCTTAGCACTATCCATTAAAGAGAAACGGAAAACTTTCAACATTGCACCATCCGCCTCTACATCCGCTGGAAGCATAGCCATGACATGATGGTGTGGAAGTCCATAAGATGTTTGTTTGGGTCTTCATTCACCATGCCATGGAATTTTGGTAATTCTACAACCCCGGCTTAATCTCAAAAGTAGAGTCCGTTTGAATACAACCCCGTTGTGTATCTATCTTATGAGACGCCAAGTCCTTGAGTGTACGATTTGCATCACCCATTGCTACTTAAACTTGTGGTACGTCTACGATTGGAACCTCTTGCTCTCCTTCTAAGTGTAACTCTTCGTCCACTTCTAACTCGTGCTCGTCCGTTGCGCCTTGACTTGGTTGGAGTATTGTGCCTCTTCGAGTAGCTATCCCGCACCTTGGATAATTCCATCCACCACTGATGCCAGCAACTCCAGCCTCAACCTCTGCCAGCATCACCAGTTTAGCCTGCCTTCTCAGTCCATGCTTTCTTATCTGCAAAACCTACTCCATCTCTGTCACTCCTTCTATACAAACATCACAAGCTCAAGAGCACACACATCCACCTATCTCTCATACCTCCAACAAGGGCTAGCTGATCGCATCTCAAATCGAGCCATGAACTTCAGCTCCAACCTGTGTACCACCGCAACAACGACCTCTGCAGCCTCCACTTCTGTTGCCGTTTGAGATCCACCAGCATCTCGGCCTTAATCCACCCGAATTCCATTATCTTCTCTGGTTCAATTGATCTTCAAACTCCATCAACTCTCATTATTTTGAACCAAATTCATCCTGCAATCTTGAGCTACAACTACCACATAAGATCGAGCCAATGATTCACCCAAAAACCCAACATGATACGTGATTTCAACGGTCCACCTTCCTTATTGAATCCTAACACACATCTCAATCCTCAGTCTCAGTAAACTCAAACCCCATCTCAGTTGAGCTTCATACTCTAATTCGTCACCAGCAATCACTCGATTAATCTGAAATTTATCAACAACTCTTTGACAGGGAACCCATCAAGAACCACATCACCAGATCGAGAGAAACCCATTCTGAGATATCGAATCTTATCTCACTGATTCAATCAGCCACAAAAATCCTCTTCTTCATCTGAGCTTCATCATCCTCTTCCTGTTGCAAACCCCTGAATTCAATTCAACCCGATCACAATACCACCTTCATCTTCCCTGAACTCTCTTCGAACTCGATCTGCAACTCTCACAGTCATGATAGTACCGCCATCCTTCCTCCATTTTCAGATCGAAGAGAAAGAAATAGTGAGACATTGATTTCTCACTGACTTCTAGGGCTCGTGTAAGAAATGAGAGTGGATTCATCCACCCCAGCACTTGAGATAAGGGTCACCCAGATGGTAAACCCCTTAACCTTGGCTGATCACTATGTAGTACTCCTTCAAATATAGTTGCCCCTTAACCTTAGCTCAGCTCCATATATCATTTGCATGTGAGATGACAATTTCGCCCTTTTTGCTCAAATTGGATACTTTCTTCTTCTTTTCCTCCGTGCGACTCCATAGTACCTAATAACTCAAAAACACACTTAAAGTACATAATTCACAAGAAAAATAGCCAAGAAAGCGTAACTACTAGATAGTAAATACGGTGTATTCTACACCTATCACACGGCCACACATTTAGTGCTCGTGGCGCATTTTAAAGTGACCTGATTGGTCGGTAGGAAGGAGAGGGGCCGGCCAAGCATGGGCGTGGCTACACTTCTGGTGTGAGTGTGGCGGCTTTAAAGTGACCTGATTGGTCGATGGAAACTGGGGCCGGAAGGTATGGGCCCATCCATAACTGGTGTGAGCGTGGCGGTTTTAAGGAGACCTGATTGGTCGATGGAAACTGGGTCCGGCAGGTATGGTCCCAACCACAACTGGTGTGAGCGTGGCGGTTTTAAGGTGACCTGATTGGTCGAGGGAAGTAGGGCCGGTTTAGGATGGGGGTGTGGCCAATGGCAAGTGGCACCGACGGGCCAAAAGAATGGCCACGCCTCCCTTTGCTGTTATGTGGCTCCTTATTTTCTGATTCTGGGCAAGGTTTTTCACCTACTAATCCATGGCGGATTAATTACCTTGTTTGCCTAGCCTTAAATTTCGACAAGCAAGGTCTGATACACTGCACAAGGCGCAAAATCCTAACTTTTGCAAATTAGTCAGGGTAATCGATTTAATTCTTTGTGTTGACACAGAGTTCTTTTAAGTTCATTGCCAGAGAGAAGCATGCTTTCTGATTGAATACCTTATGCAAAGACCTTAGCCTTGATACTTGGAAATTCGTGCTACTTTGCTGCGAGTGAACACAAATCGTCATTCCATATCAACATTAAGGGTTTAGCCAGGGAGCATAGCACAAAAAGCATTCAAAGAAACTTTTATTAAGTGGATATAGGCAAGGCTCTGAAATTTACAGAATATCCGGGATGGTTGCTACATGTGCCAGTCTGGATAAATTTCATGTAAATATATTGAACGATTCAATTAATATTTCAGTGGAGAGGTTAACACTCATGGCTCTGTTTCCTTACAGAGTGACGTCACATCAGATGCGAGGTTTTATAATTTTAACCCTAAGCTAAAAACCAACATCAACATTAAGTCCCTTGCTTAGCTCGGAACAGTGGCATTATTATGGGGTAAGCATGAGATGGTGACAGACAGGGATAAAATCGAAACGGCAAGTCATGAAGATATTTTCAGGAAGATTTGGCTAACCTTTGTCAGGAGGCATGAAGAATCTGTGATCCTTGCATTGGCGGCTTTGCATAAATTCGGCTTGACCATGGAGTGTTGGCATCAGCGCTGCAACCTTGGTTATTGATCGGCAGAGGTGGCACTGCAATTTGGTCTGCGGAACGGGCGCTGGCTGGCTAGGAAAGGTAGATGGCGCTGCTTTGGCTGGCTAGAGCATGATCAATGGCGCTGCTGGTTAAGGCGTGGACTATTGGCGCTGGTTTGGCCACGGACTGATGGCGTGGGTTTGGAATAGTGGGACTTGGCTCTTGGCTGGCTAGGAGCGGAGATGGCGCGACTAGCTTGGAATGGAGGATGGCGCGGCTAGCTTGGAATGGTGGTGCTTGCTCGGAATGGCGGATGGCGTGGCTAGCTTGGCCACGTACGTAGAATGGTGGATGGTGCTGCTACCTTGACCGTACAAAGATGGTGCCACTGGCTTTGGTCGTGAGGCATTGACTCCGCGGGCCCATCGACCTTCTTCTGTGCATGTCCTAAAAAGGAAATCTTCTTTTACTCAAACTCCAAAAGTAATATGTATATAAAAGCATCGCCAATATTTTATTTTTGTAATATTGGCTTTGTTTCCACGTCTCCGCGTTAGCAGCAATGCAGAAGAGCAGGCAAGCACACTCCAGGTATGTGTTCCAATGTTTTTTTTTTTTTTTTTTTTGTGTTCGTTCTCCTGCTGGTGTAAACCCTAGCCATAGGCCTATCTTCCATAAACTCGTAAAAATACTTCCGTATGAATGATTCTTCTCTGCTAGTAGTATTGTAGTAATATTAGCCATCACATTGATAGTAGAGATGTCAATTATTATGTAAAGTAGGTGTGCACGAATGGGTGGCTGCCATTAATTCTTTTCCTATGAAAACCTAGCTTTTGGGTTTCCTTTTCCTTTTGTGGTCATACGCATAATTTTCACGGTGGGACACACTCTTCCTTTGTCCAAGAGCATATTTCCTTCTGCTAGACATGGTTTTGGCTAGGGGCACATTTTCCCGTGGCAAAACATGGTTTGTTGAGGAGAATATCAGTCCCCATTCCTTCGGCTATGCGTGCTTCTTTTGGCTACGCGTGATATGACTTGGGGCCAAATAAAGTTTTCCCATAGAAAACTTGTCGTGGATTTTTGATCATTGTACTTGATTCAGACAAAACCTTCATGCACAGTTTTCTCCAAGGTAGTGACTTTTCTGTTTTGCCTTCATTGTAGTTACTTTAAAAGTATAAGGAATCTTGTTAAGATGTCACCTAAAAGCAGTCTGCCGCCGCATCGAGAAATGCTAACAACTCCGAGCAAAAAACAGATGATGAGTTCTTTATGAAATCCGCTACAATTACAAGGACCCATCCCAAATTCGTGGCAACTCTCTTGAATGATTCAGAGAATGATGGAGAAGTCCAATCAGTCTATTCAGGGCGTATAATGAGGTTTTTCCTTCAGAAGAAAGAGTATCTGGCTTCTCCCATAGACTTCAAAATCTGTCATAGTCCATTTCGCTCTTATGACAAATGGATGAAATTCATGATGAGTCGAGACCATGTAAGAGCTAATCTGAATGGGGCGCAAACCGTGAATGCGGTCATGGCTTCTGCAACACTTCAAATCAGAAAAGACGTTGCAAGCTTAATTACTTTCATATCCAGATGGTGTCCAGAAACTCACATGGCTATATGTAGATGGGGTGAGATGACTATGTCTTTGGAAAGCGTGGCCGTTCTGTTGAGTCTTCCAATAATTGGGAAACTTGATGTTGTCTTGTCTGAGGAAGAAGAAGAAGAAATACATGCCACTTTGGTCACGAAATCAACAGGATATGTTCGAAAGAATTATGAGGAAAGATGTTTCTATAACTGGTGGGAGTCTAAGTGGTTCCCTGATGATCCGGAGTTGGATCAAGTGTTGGATGATACACTTCATGTTGTTGCATTATTAGTTATGTGGTTATCCAGCGATATTTTTGATGACGGTTCCGGCAAGAAAGAGATAAGGATGAAGCTCATCAAATTTTCTATCAAACTAGCGAAAGGAGTTGCCCTTCCCATCGATAGTTTGTTTCTTGGCTTTTTGTACACCCATCTGGATCGTTTAGTGGAAGACATGTACGTCTCTAATGGGTACATGAAAGTAGACTCGTACATCCATGTCGCCTTTCTCCAAGCATGGTTGTGGGAGCATTTCAAGCATTACGCTCCTAACCCGAAAACCTCATTTCCTGATACATATGACGGCTCTAGGGTACTCCGTTGGTTGGATCATTGATTTTCTTGATAACGCGCATGCAGTTAACTTTCGTCCCTGGGCTCCAGTCCACACCTCCATAGTTCAACCACACACTTTTGCTTCCGCACCAAACATGGTATTGCATTCTGCTGACGAGAATATGAGCATTAGAGGAATTGTGTTCTTGCAAAGCTGCATATTTGGGTATGTGGCATCATTTTTCAGAGGATCTTGTGGAGTAGTCTCTTACAACATTGACAGGGCTTCTCGACATATGTGCTTTGATCATGGAGTTCCATTCCGTCGCCCGCTGATAGCTCTAGATGAATTGTTACCCGTTATTCTTAATTATAGCGTCTTTGCACCAGATAAAAGTTTTCCCTTCTTGCTATCAGAACGAAAACCTGTGACGACTCCCAAATATAACATCTTTTGGAAAGATGAGTTCATCGCCATTCATCAGTTCGTGCAGGATGTTGTGACAAAGACACGTGGAAAACCTTCCTCTGCGGTTCTAGAAAAGCATAAATTGTTGAAACATCTTCCTTCGGGCAAGCGAAAATCCTCTAGCTCGGATGCAGACAGTCCCCATAAAAATGAGCAAAGGTCGAAAAATGGTGCAGGTGGCTTCCAGTCGGATTCGACGGCTCTTGTGACTTTTAGTTCTTCCAACATGCAAGTACGTATGGTTTTCTTACTGCGTTGGTTGATTGCATAAATATTTTGATTTGTCTCCACTAAAGATTTCTTCCCTTTTTGACCCAGGGTCTTAAAAAGGTAAACGCCTTCACCAGACTTGCACATGGCCAGAAAAGGGGACCTTATGAAGAAAAATCTGGCGATACTGAGCCCCTTAACAGTGAAGAGGAAGATGAAGAAGAAGAAAGGTCAGGATCCGGCAATGATGGGAAAAGTACTTCAGAGCGTAGCGGCGAGTCTTCTTCTAGTCCCAGTGGGCCCACAGATGAGTCGATGAGTCTCCCACACGTTTTCCACTTGGAATATTTACTTATACCGAATAAATTTTCAATTGGTGGTATTTACAAGAGGAGACCGCTTCTGAAAATAATTCTGAGATGGAGATTCACGGCAATGAAGATGTGGCTTTTTCTCCAATCATGGAAGGCGTACCTGCTAGCAATATGGAGATGGAGATTGATCATCGTGAAGATGCTTCCACGCCTCAGATGATGGAAAAAGACCCCGCGGCTCCGAGTGCGATTGTTGCCAAGGAACCCCGGCTGGTCGCGGAATCAGTTGCATGCGCCACTTTCGACCCTCCATTTTTGACCCCTTATGAAGATCATGTGCTGATTGGAGGCTTCAGTGTACCAGCTAAGTATGCAGAGTTGTATACTAGAATATGTGAAAGTTATGGACATATTGCAAAACCAAAAAGATCACCAGCAGGTTTGCGTTGGTTAAGCGGGTGGAAGAAACATTATCTTCAATTCATGACATGTGCAATGTGACTGGTCGCATTATTTCTGGGGATGTAATCTCAAGCTGGAAGTTCCACCGGGATATGTGTGTAAACTTTGAGTTTAACACCTCCTAGTTCTGTGAGGGATTTTCCGAGATCCAAAGGCTGCAGGCTGAGGCGGTTGATGGTCCTTCCGCGGATTTGATTAATCAACAGGAGGCAGAGTCGAGAAGTTGTCCTAGGAGTTGAAGCTGAAACAGGCGGCTCTTCAAAGCATGAAGGACATTTTCTCCAAGAAGAACGAGCCATTAGGAAATTTTCCTTGAATGTTTTTATTTTCTGAACTTCCTTTTCTTAGGGTTTTTTTTTTAAAGGAAAAAGAAACACCTAGTTTATGGTTTGGTTTTCTGGTTTTTGGATTGATAGATGATTGCTTCTTATAAGAGTTTTTTGGATTATTTTGGAATAATGGCCCTTTGATCAATCGATGTGTCAAAATATGAATTGCGAATGTAAGTAGCAAAATTATTCGGGAAAATTGTGAAACCATGAATGTTGCATGAGAAAGGGAAAATATGGGATGATGTGAAATCTTAGGATGATTGGGTTATCGGCTTCCATTGTAAATGTGAAAACCCAAACAATAGATCGTGTAAACATTGTCTGACAAAACTTACTTGCTTTAAGGTCTTTCACCAAAACTGAAATCTTTAGGGAATAAATCCAAGTCTTAATGTGATGCCATCGTTGCCGCGAGAATTCCCCAGTCATTCTTTATGTCGATCCACGGTAAGGCGGAGAATCTCTAGTCCCCAGACGCAATTTTCTTGAATCCATCTTTTCTTGGACGATGCGCCTCAAAGAATTGCATTCACTGGTAGGATGATGGAATTGATATTTTAATTTGCAACCGAGATATTAATCTCCCACTGTGGTCGCCAATTGTTTGTGGGTGAAAATTGTTTCTGCTGATTTTGGTAAATTTGGTTGTATGGATGAGAAACGAATCTAAACCCTAAACATTGCACTGCACGGGAGTACTTTTGATTAGAGAGATCAATCTGTACAATGCTGGCCTAAACCAAGAAATGGTAGTTCCGGGCTTGCTTTGGTCACAAAGTGAAGGAGAAGGGTTGGTCTTAGGGAGGGAAGCGAAGAAGGTATTGAGACCAGAATGGTTGAATGTTTTATGACTTGTATCAGAAAGTGGAACTGGGTTACTGGCTTGTAGAATGAAAAGCTATCAGTTCTTGGTGATTTCTGGATACTATGTTGTTGACCAAAAACTTGTTGTTTGGTGCGAATAGGTGAAGCATATTTATACAAGTCATATTGAAACGTACACTGGTCTCGTAGGAAGTGGAAACGATTGAGTGGTGGAAGAATAGAGTAACGTGTAACCGTCAGTCATTATGCTACCATGATGAAGGAAGTGAATATGTTTACACCGTTACTTTTTACCACCACTAATTGTCCCGCTTCATGACACTTTCTTGTAACGGGCGCATTGCACGCCGCATGTTGTAAACCACCAGACCAATAACCTGATGAGCATCCCCAGTTTTTGACATGTTTGATGTCTTGAGTGTTTTTCGTGGAAAACATGTTGTACTTTTCTACGTGTGGAAAGTCAAAGTCAAGGGACTTACCATAGGAAAATAGCATGTGATGCTATTGGGCTCGTTTTAGCTGGTCGCCTAAAACTTTCCACGGGTTTGTTAGTTTGGTGGCGAACTTCGATGGCTGAGATCGCATCTCATGAAGGAGGGTAGCCATTGATTATGGCTACCTTGTGTTGGCGCCTGAAAATGGCGCAATGGCATTTTGGTGTACACCAGTAGCAATGTGGCATGGCTGGCATGGCTCGTGCATTCCATGGCACGGTGGTGCAAGTGGCTCCTGGCGTAGCCATGGCCACTAGATTTAGGCAGCTGGTCGCCTAAAACTAGCCACAAGTCTGTCAGTTCGGTGGCGAACTTGGATGTCTGAGATTGTAATTTAGGAGAGAGAGTGGCCGTTGATTATGGCCACATTCTGTTGGCACCTGTTAATGGCATAACGGCATAGCCGCGGCGTAGTGGCATGCGCCTGCGGCATGGTGGCGTAGCCGCACATGTGGCGTTGTGGCATAGCCGCACCTGTGGCGTTGTGGCATGTCCAAAGCTAGGATTTTGATCCGTGGCCAAAGTTAGGGATTGGCGGCATGGCTAGGACTAGGATTTGGCGTCGTGGCCAAAGTTAGGGCTTGGCGGCATGGCCAGGGCTAGGATTTGGCGCCGTGGACAAAGTTAGGGCTTGGCGGCATGGCCAAGGCTAGGATTTGGCGCCGTGGCCAAAGTTAGGTCTTGGCGGCATGGCCAAGGCTAGGATTTGGCATCGTGGCCATAGTTAGGGCTTAACGGCATGGCTAAAGCTAGGATTTGGCGCCGTGGCCAAAGTTAGGGCTTGGCGGCATGGCCAAGGATAGGATTTGGAGTCGTGGCCAATGTTAAGGCTTGGAAGCATGGCCAAGGCTGGGATTTGGCATTGTGGCCAAAGTTAAGGCTTGGCGGCATGGCCAAGGCTAAAGTGGTTCGTGGCATGTTGTGGACTATGATCAAAAATTAGGGTTTCGTCTAATGCTACCGAAGCAAAACTCTTGTTTCGATCATGAAATCCTAATTAGAGTTCGTTATAACATTGGCCACGAACAGAAAGTATATTAGCACGTAGTGGCGTCATTTGTGGCACATTGACATGTTACTGTGGGAGAGTGACATATTGGCATGCCGATTAACATGTTTTTGTGGTAAGGCGCGTTTGGCTTGCCAGTTAGTACGGTGGTGCATCGGGGTGCGTTTGGCCTTTAATGCATGGTGGCGAGTTTAGAGCGACTTAATTGGTCAAGAAAAGGGGCCAGCAAAACATAAGGCGCGTCCACACCTCTAGTTCTCGTGGCGCATTTTAAAGTGACCTGATTGGTCGGTAGGAAGGAGAGGGGCCAGCTAAGCATGGTCATGGATACACCTCTAGTGTGAGTGTGGCGGCTTTAGAGTGACCTGATTGGTCGATGGAAACTGGGGCTAGAAGGTATGGGCCCAGCCACAACTGGTGTGAGCGTGGCGGTTTTAAGGCGACCTAATTGGTCGATGGAAACTGGGGCCGACAGGTATGGGCCTAGCCACAACTAGTTTGAGCGTGGTGGTTTTAAGGCGACCTGATTGGTCGAGGAAAGTAGGGCCGGTTTAGGATGGGGGCGTGGCCAATGGCAAGTGGCGCCGGCTGGCCTAAAGAATGGCTAGGCCTCCCTTTTCTGTCATGTGGCTCCTTATTTTCTGATTCTGGGAAAGGTTTTGCACCTACTAATCCATGGAGGATTAATTACCTAGTTTTCCTAAGATTAAATTTCGACAAGCAAGGTCTGATATACTACGCAAGGCGCAAAATCCTAACTTTTGCAAATTAGTCAGGGTAATCGATTGAATTCTATGTGTTGACGCAGAGTTATTTTAAGTTCATTGCCAGAGAGCAGCATGCTTTCTGATTGAATACCTTATGCAAAGACCTTATCCTTGATACTTGGAAATTCGTGCTACTCTGCTACGAGTGAACACAAATAGTCATGCCATATCAACATTAAGGGTTCAGCCGGGGAACATAGCACAAAAGCATTCAAAGAAACTTATATTAAGTGAATATATGCAAGGCGCCGAAATTTACAGAACATCTGGGATAGTTGCTACATGCGCCAGTCTGGATAAATTTCATGTAAATATATTGAACACGCATGGATCTGTTTCCTTACAGAGTGACGTCACATCAGATGTAAGGTTTTACAATTTTAACCCTAAGATAAAACCGCCATCAACAATATGGTATCTAACTTATATGTGTTGCACATGTCCATAGGATCGGTTCCCCTTTGCCTAAAAACGTGTTGCACATGTTCATAGGATCGGTTCCCCTTTCTTCTATAAACCTTGTTGCACCTCATACAAGGATCAATTCCTCTTTGTGATGTGTTGCACCTCTTTATAGGATCGGTTCCCCTTTACCCATATTCGGTTCAACAAATCACAAACTCGATAATACCATCTCAGGTGATTACTTAAGATCGGTTTCACTAACAAAAGTCATACCAATACATAAGTCAGGCCTTAGTGAATACTTTTACCAAGAACACAAACAAGTCGTGAGCGGTTATACTAAATCACACATATTGGATGTTCACAAGATATGCAATGAATAACAATCCCAATAACGCCTGGCGATTTTCTTTTCGATTCATAAACAAGTTTATGAACTTACTTCCTTAAAACACGTGTAAAATATTGTTTCCTAGGACGAAATACTCACCTCATACCCATACATAATCACAATAGCATTTAAACGATTATGTCGATGTATTATCTACAAAGTTTAATGGTTAAGCAATAAACTTCATATTGTATTCCTTAATACTATGTCTATCTCAAGTGTTCATGCTTCGCAATTTTGTTTTCAATATGCACGACATGAAAGATACATTAGGGAATGAAACAGTTCAAGTCAAATATCACTAACCTCAAGTGGAAGGATAATGTTGTTATTGTAGATTCTTACTTCTTCAAGTCTTCGCAATAATTGTAATGTCTCATATCATAATAATTTCAAGATAACCTATACGAAGTTGACTCTAGTACATAATCAAGCGATTCTTAAAATGAGTTTTTGATAGACGCATTTATGTGTCTAATTTGTCTCAATTTTCTATATTGTTAGTGCTCATTTTTGTACTTATTTTACTATTTTTTGTATTTGTAGGTGTTTTTGTGAAATAAAGCTCAATGGACTAAAATGTGGAATTCCGCTCGTAAAATGGAGGAAATGAAGTGATTTATAATTTAATGGGCTAGGCCCAAAATGAAGAAGATGTAGATTTCATTTGTCCAATTATTTGGATATGGGAGCGTGGAAAGTGTGGAGCCCATTATGTTGACATCATTTACAAGATATTAAAAAGATATATGGAGATATTTATTTTAATGAAGAAAATAAAAGTGTTAAGTAAGAAATCTACATGGAGTAATTGATGGGAATTAAATATTTAAAGAGTATGGAAAGAATATTATTCTTTATGGTTGGAGTTAATAAAGAATAAATAATTCCCAAATAAGGAAAATTGTAAATGCATGAGAATAATATTATTTGACGCATGACACATTCTTATTGGAGGATTTTCCATTGTCTTGACAAGTGGCATATTCTCATTCGGTGATGATTTGGTAGTGGTGAATAGAAAAGGAAAGTGGATTCCTTTGAAAGCTATAAATACGTTGTGGATACAAGAAAAGGGGGGGGTAGAATTTTTATTTCATTGTTTTAATTTCTCTTTTGTAATAATGGAGTAATTTCTCCGCTAGGGTGGAGGAAGAAACTACTTCTAGCATGTAAGTTTTAATATTTAATTTTAATTTTCTTTTAATTATTACTCTCCAATTAGTTTTAATTGTCTAGAAATTTTCTCTTCTTTATATGCTTCATAATAACTGTTTTGGGTAGTTTAGCTACCGATATTTTATAAGCGAAGGAAAATTAGGCCTTAGATTATCGACTTGAGTCGAATTGATATTTTATTAATGATAAATTTTCCAAGGCATGAGATTGGGTTCAAAATTGCCTTGTGCAGTTTTGAGAGTAAATTAAAGAAATTAATTATTACAACCGTTAGAAGTAGTGGAATCCGAAAGAACCCACAATTGGGGGATATGAAAACTAATTGGGGGATATAGCTACAAGAGAAAATAGGAGTCCCAATAGCAATTCTTGGTCACCCCTTATGTAATTATTTTTTTAATTCCTAATTTACCCCTCACTAATTAGGTTTAGTGGTTAATAATAATTAGTAAAAATCATAAGTATTTGGGGGATAGATTAGTGTGTATTTTTATTTGTGTTTGGGTGAGAGTAGAAGGAGGGAAACTAATATTTGAGAGGAATTTCTTTTTTTGAAAATGGAAGATGATTGTGATGAGAGAATTACCACTAATAAGAGGTTGAAAAATTGATTTTTTTTCTTTGAATCCACCATTGTTGCAGCTGAAAAAGCTTGGTGCCGGCATGGTATTCAACCAAAAACCCATGCGGGCAATTGTTGGAAATGTTCATAAATTGCTTGCCACTATCCGGGGCGTATTTAGGTACATGTTACAGTGCACGGCATGGTAATCATGGATTCGAGCATGTTTAAGTACATGTTCCAAGCATAGTATTTTGCTTAAATTTCTATGCCGAAACAGGATGAAAAGTATCCGTAATGTTGATTTTTTTTTCACTTGACTACCGGCATTGATAGGAAATTCTCGAGCATGCCGGTATCATGTTCCGGCATATGGTCTTCATCAATTCCGGCATGGTCTTCATCACTTCCGTTTTGAATTTTTTCTTGTATTAATCAGTCCAATTCCGGCATGGTCAGTTGATATGAAGACCATGCCGGTATTGTTTTCCGGCATACCATGTTGCTTTATTTTCTATGCCTAAGTGGACCGATTAATACCGAAAAATTCAAAGTGATGAAGTTGATGAATTGAGAAGACCATGCCGGAACATGATACTCGGCATGGTCTTCATCAATTCCAAGCATGGTCATCATCACTTTCAAGATGATCTTCATCACTTCCGAATAAAAAAAATTGGTTTCCAAAGTGAGGAGAAGAGAATTTGATATAGAGTGGGGAGAGTTTAGAATTTGAAAGGTCATCATCACTTTCAAAGATGATCTTCATCACTTCCGAATAAAAAAAAAATTGGTTTCCAAAGTGAGGAGAAGAGAATTTGATATAGAGTGGGGAGAGTTTAGAATTTGAAAGGGAATGGGAAATATTTGGGTTTCAAAGCTCCACCCCTAAATAAGATTAATAAGAAGTGGAGATGGAAATGGGGGATATGATTTTGTTTTTTGATTTTGAGTTTTTGATTTTTATTTTGTGGGAAGGGTATTTTAGTATTTTCGCCCCAAAAGTCACCCCTTAGCACACACATGGGTTGGGGGAAGTAATTCATATCCCCCAATTAGTTTTTATATCCCCCAATTGCGTGTTCATCCGAAACCCTAGTCTCTCTCTCTTTGGTCAACAAAATTAGTTTTTTTTCCTTAAAAATATTTTCTTTATTAATCTTAAAACCAATCTTCATAAAAGTCCGAGAATCGAACCTTCTTACTTACCACAATTAAAACTACATCAGTTTTTGGCGCCGCCGACGCGGACTTGTATTTAGGTTTAGGTTTTAGGTTTTGCATTTTTTTAGGTTTTGTATATATTTTAATTATTTTTTTTTTGTTTTTTATTATTTTTTTTCTATTTTACGTCTTTGGTATTTTTGTTTTTGCTGTGCAGGATTGGCTTGAAGCGAAACGTGGAAAGTTGAACTTGCCTTACAAAAAGGGAGAACTAAAGATTTTATTTTTTTAGACTTTCATCTTATTTTTAGTAGTTTCTTTATTTATTTTTGGACTTGTAATTTTCTTTTATTTGTTTGTGTTTATTTTAGTATTTTATTTATATATAAAAAAAAAAAAAAACATTGCACACACCAATTGCATCTTCGTCGGACTACCGAGTTTAGGAAAAATGGTGGATTAGTAAGCTGAACCCGTGCCTTGGGCCTTATGGGAGTTACCAGGTGAAAGTCCACAAACCTCGGCCTCGTACCTTTGGGTATATTTCGTTGTAGGTAACCCAAGCTTACCTAAATTAGTTAGCCCAAACATTTGCATGTGCACGATTTTCTTGCTTCACTAGTATTACTTATATTTTTGTCGAAATGGTGAAGGAAAATGATGATGAGGTCCCAGTAAAAACCCTTAGGGATCGTTTGAACCCGTCTAGGGTAGTGCGTGAGCCAGGTGTAGTTACACCAGCTTCTACGGTCCAATTTGATATTAGACCTGAGACTATTGGCTTGCTTCGTAAGTTTAGGGGGTTAGAGAATGAGAACCCGTATACCCACATAAGAGACTATTGGCTTGTACACTTTACATTTTATAGCATGTGTATATTATTTGTAATATGCAGGGGTATCAACCATGTCAGTTGAGAAGGTTGTTTATGCTATTTTGAATCATGGTGAGCATTTTGCACCTTATATATGTAGGAATTTTAGGTGTACATTGTGGTCCACACTACATATTCTAGGCTTTTCACACGTATGTCGATACTTAAGGTGTAAATAATTGTGCACCTTGTATATGTAGGATTTCTTTAGGTGTACATTTTGGTGCACATTACTTTCTTTTTTCTTCAATGTTCTTGTGTTTTGTAGTTGTGGTGTCTGTTTGAGGTTGAAGAGTCCTCTGGTGACAACCAAGTTAGTCAAGCATTTGATCGCTGACAATATACTGGGATATCCTAGTTTAAAACCCAATCATCTCATTTCATTTTTTAAGAAGACTTATGGGTCCAATATTAAGTATCACCATGCTCGTGGAGGGAGAAAAGTCGTATATGAAGACCAGTTTGGCGATGACGAGAAGTTGTATAGTGATTTAGTTTGGTATGTCAAAGCCATTGAAGAAACTAATCCTGATAGCTATGTTAATTTTGAGGTTGATTACGGGTTACAATGTCTCATTGAAAAGTTATCTTGCATTTTTCAGAAGCAGAAAAACTCAGGTAAAGTTTCAAACTTCATCTCTCTTCACGACAATAGTTGGTTTTATGATAACTTCTGAAAACCAGATGATAAACAAAGAAAAACAGTTAAATCAAAATGTGGAAAAATCTCAAATGATGAGTATGAAAATACTCATCTTAATGCTCATCATCTAAAATCCTGTTAGGTGAGGATTTGAGGAAAAAAAAAAAGGTGTTCTATTTGCTTAAATAGTTCTGCTATTTGACATAGTTCTTTTTGTCTTTTCTAAGAGAAAGTATATCATATTAATGTGATTTCTAAAGACCTTACAAAGTTATCGTTGAGCTTGCTCCAAGAATTTTAAATCTTCTGTTATATATTTCATAATTGTTATGTATGCATTTGAATACTTGATCTAGATAAAAAGATAATATGTCCCTAGTTTCATGTTTTGTTTAATATAAAACTCTTGAGTAGAGGAAATTTGGTTCACGAACTTTTTCCTTGTTTAACTCAATTTCCAAAAATATAAAACCGACCATACTCTTGGAAGATTCCTTGTTTTTTATCAATAAATACCATAAACTTGATTTGAGTTCTGTCATTCAAAGTCTTTTCTGCATTAAATCTTATATCTCATGGCAAGCAACAACATGAAAGGGTTTCTTGATAACTATTGCAGTGGTATTGGGTTAAAAAGGGAAGAACTCTCATTGATGGATCTGAAGATTATCCTCATGTCAATTGCTACTTTGTATATGATCATCAGGATGTAGAACAAGAGAGATTATTTCTGCTAATGTTGTTTATAATTTAGTTGCGCGCTTACCTAAATTATAAAATTTATCTAGTTAAAACCTTAATTACTATTATTATGATGATGATTTGAAGAAACAAAGATTAAACTTGCTGCAACATTGAAAGTATGACTATTTTGTAATCATACAATTTTTATTAAGGACTGAGTTCAAAAATCTTTCGTCTGACCTTGTTCTCATGATATCGCATGTTAATGATCTTCTTAATGAAGATATTTTTCCTAAATAGTCTGTGGATGTTTTTGATGACAAACTCAAAGGTCTTAAAACCAATGATGTTTCTTTCGGTATTTAATTATTGTTTTTCTTATTTTATTTTCACTAGTTAACTCCTAGTAGGAATTTTGTTCTTATTATTTAAGGGGGAACACTAGTGTTTGGAGTATTTTTATGTGTTATTCCAAATATTACTGTCTTGCATGCAAAGTTAAAGTTTATTAATTAAATTTCACTTTGGAAGATGACTTGCAATACCTAATATTCATGGTATATATATATATATATATATATATCAATGCTTACATAACAGTAGTGTTTGTTGTGTCACCCAGCGGCTAGGATACATCCGTTGGTGTCAACTAGCGGCTGTGATCTCTCCCTCCCCTCCCGGTGTAGTTTTCTAGGTTTGATCCAACGTCAATCCATCTTCATGTGCCACGTGGGAGTCATAAATACAATACTTTTCCACGTCTTTATTTCCTTTTGTCCATCCTCACTCTTCCAATCTGTAACGGGTGAAGAACCCTAACTGAACCCTTCAATTTCAAGATTACTCTGTAATAAAAGGCGAATTTAAGAAGAAGAAAAAATCACAAATCCATGGCCTTCTCATATTCATCTTTCCCATTTCTGTTATCCACTTCTCATCTAAAATTCTTGCAATTAAACTCTTAAAAAAAAACGGCAGCTTGTAATTAATTTTTCACTACAAATTGTCTGATCCAGTTCGAATGGAGTAATAATTCAATTCAATTCAATATATATATATATATGTGTGTGTGTGTGTGTGTGTGTATGTATTGATTAATCTGTGTGATTTGTTCATTGTTATCATTTTTGGTGATTAAAATATATATCTCATATTTTCTCATAGGTTAAGCTCTTCCATTCTTGCAAAACAGGAGTAAACTATTTTGAGAATGACAGTTTTTAATCATCATGGTTACAATTTCGTGAATAAACTGCTACATGATTTCGTAAGATGTTCTTTAGGGATCGACTTACTTCCTTGATTGTGTCGCCACTGGCTAGGGAATAAGTGATGAACTTTAATCTCTATGTTCGTACATGGCTAGAGAAGGTATAATTCTTATGTTGAGCCATAACTCACTAATTGTTCTCTTGTTCGTAACTGGTGTAGAGAATAGTTTGTGTTGATGATTTTTCTCACAAATTTTTTCTTATCTTAGTGACTCTAACATTAAGATCGCTATTTTTAATTTCTTTGTTTGTAATGGCGAGAAGAGAGAAAAATATTGGATACAAAATTTATTTGTTCATGATGGCCTATTAAATTTAAAGTCCAAGAAAATCCTTTTCTTGTGATTAGAGTAAGGTCGCTCATGTTGTTCTTTCGAGAATGAAATAAATGGGGAAAAGTTTGTTTGAACTTATGCTCAATGGTAATATATTTGTGGGGAGTGCGAATATATAATTGTAGGAGATTCTTGTGCCTTATATCTCCTTGTCGCAAACCGAGATTTCTTGGTTGAAATCGTCTAAACTAAAAGTTGGTATGTGTTCTGTAGTCTTGAAACTCTTTTGATTAATTAACGATTATCCCGATTTACACCTTTTCCAATTTTGTTGACAAAAGGAGGGGAGAATTATTAAGTAGTATTTTACTGTATACATATGTCCTTACGAAGCATCATGTAAGGGGGAGTGAATTATTATCTATAGGTTACCTATTTTCCAAAAGTAGTATGTATAAACTAAGGGGGAGAACATCACCGTAGTATTGTTTCAAACTTGTGATGCAATTGAATTTTGAGGAAGGTAACAATACTATGTTTCTGTATAACGATTAATGAATAAAGTGTGGTTACCTTATTATATATAAAAGCTCTAACGGTTATTCTCATAAGTTATTATTGCTACAGATCTTCAACAACAAAGTGCTCAACTAACACATGCAAAACATTAGAATAACTTGAAGTACGAAGAATTCAAGACGTGTGTTGAAGAACCAAGAAAATCAAACATGGTGGATTGAGTTGAAAAATTTATTTATTGTATCCATATGTATTGAAAAATTTTATCACTACAATTTACAAAGGGGGAGATTGTTAGAGCATTGCTCGGTTGAACCCATGGATTTTGCTATCAAAACTTGTTGTCAATCTTAGGTGATCAAAACTATATCTTGATTTTTAGTCTACTAAGTCAAGTTTCGATAGGTTAGAACTGTAGTTCAGTATCAGAGATCGCCCTTGAAGACCGAAGATCGACGAAGAAAGTTGGAGAACTTCTATATCATGTATGTGAAGACTGGACCATTATACTTTTCTTAGTATACCATTGTTGATGGTGGTCTTTAAACAAGGGTTAAAATCGTAAATCCCCATGACCTAGTGTTACCCGCAACACATTAATTAAGAGCATTTAACTCAGGCGTAAATAATTAATAGGGTATTTTTCAAAATACCGGATTAGGTTTTCAACACGTAACCCTAATTCCAAAACCAAGCCGCACTCGCGCACCATGGCAACAATGCCAAACCAAGCCGCATATTGCGCACCATGGCAACAATGCCAAACCAAGCCGCACCTCGCGCACCATGGCAACAATGCCAAACCAAGCCGCACCCTCGCGCACCATGGCAACAATGCCAAACCAAGCCGCATCATCGCGCACCATGGCAACAATGCCAAACCACGCCGCATCTCGCGCACCATGGCAACAATGCCAAACCAAGCCGCACCTCGCGCACCATGGCAACAATGCCAAACCAAGCCGCATACCTCGCGCACCATGGCAACAATGGCAAACCAAGCCAATGCCAAACCATGGCAATGCTAAACCAAGCCGCATATCGCGCACCATGGCAACAATGCCAAACCAAGCCGCACCCTGCGTACCATGGCAACAATGCCAAACCAAGCCGCACCCTGCGCACCATGGCAACAATGCCAAACCAAGCCGCACCATGCGCACCATGGCAACAATGTCAAATTTCGAGCCGCTATGCCTTTGGCCCACGCCAAATATAGCGCCCTAGATTTGCAAGACTTGCAACTAGGTCAACATGGCCGTACGTGCCATTGGCACATGCCAACACGTATCGCAAGCCATATTTCCAAGCCGCTATGCCTTTGGCCGACGCCAAATATAGCGCCCTAGGTTTGCAAGACTTGCAACTAGGTCAACATGGCCGTACGTTCCATTGGCACATGCCAACACGTATCGCAAGCCATGTTTCCAAACCGCTATGCCTTTGGCCCACGCCAAATATAGCGCCCTAGGCTTGCAAGACTTGCAACTAGGTCAACATGGCCATACGTGCCATTGGCACATGCCAACACGTATCGCAAGCCATATTTCCAAGCCGCTATGCCTTTGGCCCACGCCAAATATAGCGCCCTAGGCTTGCAAGACTTGCAACTAGGTCAACATGGCCATACGTGCCATTGGCACATGCCAACACGTATCGCAAGCCATATTTCCAAGCCGCTATGCCTTTGGCCCACGCCAAGTATAGCGCCCTAGGCTTGCAAGACTTGCAACTAGGTCAACATGGCCGTACGTGCCATTGGCACATGCCAACACGTATCGCAAGCCATGTTACCAAGCCGCTATGCCATTGGCCCACGCCAAATATAGCGCCCTAGGCTTGCAAGACTTGCAACTAGGTCAACATGGCCGTACGTGCCATTGGCACATGCCAACACGTATCGCAAGCCCTGTTTCCAAGCCGCTATGCCATTGGCCCACGCCAAATATAGCGCCCTAGGCTCGCAAGACTTGCAACTAGGTCAACATGGCCGTTCGTGCCATTGGCACATGCCAACATGCTCGCTGGTAGCCTAACTTGCAAACCGTGCAACCTACCACCAAGGCATTCCGCACATGCCATTGGCACATGCCAAACACACACGCTGGTAGCCTAACTTGCAAACCGTGCAACCTACCACCAAGGCATTCCGCACATGCCGTTGGCACATGCCACACACGCCACTAGCATCTCTCGGCATTACCACTTACGCCGAGGTGCAACTCGCAACGAAGGCATTCCGCACATGCCATTGGCACATGCCACATGCGTCCCTAGCAAAGCACCACTTGCACCCAAGATGCAACCAACACTCGAGACATCAACACAAACCGGGGGATGCTTTTTAGGTTTTGGTTTGGCGGTCACAAAGATGCAGCGCATACACTACGCTCACATTAAGAAAGCGTGAAAAGGAATAAAGCGGTCAAATAAAAGAGGAAATAATGGTGAAAAACGTTTTCACCCATTAACACCATGCGGTTACCACATCCTCCCATTATTTCACCCTTTACTCTCTTCTTTCATGAGGCCAGGGTACGTTTCAATCTCGACTTGTATAAATAGGTCTTACCTATTTCCACCAGACAACAAGTCTCGGTCAGGAGAAAAATACTACACTCTCAGAAAGGCAACTTTGCAAGCTCTCCCAAAAAGCTTTCATCTCTTGCAAGCTTCCTAAGCTTTCACTTTATGATACAAGTCGAGATACTACTCTCCTCAACACCTTTCTTTGCTTCCCTCCCCAAATCAACCCTTCTCCTCCACTTTGTGACCGAAGCAAGTCTGGAACGGCCATTTCTTGGTTTAGGCCGGACTTGTATGCATTGATCTCTCGAATCTATAAAGTGCTCACGTGCAGCACATTTGTTTAGGGTTTGAACCAGTTTCTCACTCACCTACCGAAATTACCGAAATCGGCAGAAACGATTTTTACCCATAAACAACCATCATTCTATCTATTGAGACTATCTCGTATGACTTATATAGTAGATTCTCAAAGAAGATGTTTCGATTCAAGCTTGTCTTGTGAAAAATATCCAAAATATGATTTATCAATTATATGTTGAAAGGTTCTTAACAATATTAGTTTTATGAATTAATTTTTGGATCAATTGAAAATTTCCCATGCAAATGACTATATTACTTGGGAATGTTTCAAACATCGTAAGAGAGAAATATGAACTTATTGGAATTTTTACTCAAGGTAGGTTAGAGAAATCAATTTGCAAAGCATATATATATCTGAGATACAGAAATACAGGAAGGTTGGAAAACCAGTTCGCAAACCACAAGTTCAGTAGGGAACATCTCACGAACCCGGTTGGTGAAGCGCGGTGAACAGATTTTATAAGTTGGATAAATTGGATAGCAATTGGATAACCTGGTTCACGAACTGTGGTCAACTGAGTTCGGCTGCCTAGTAGGGTTGGAGGAACCGATTCACGAATCGTAGCACCCTGACTCGTGAACTAGCCCTACGGTTGGAAAACCGTTGTAACAACTGTCCCGATAATGTTTAGCAGATATTTAACGACTTATTATTTTAATATGTTTAGCATTTCTAGAACTCTATTAAAAACTTCTAAGAATTCTTTGATCATTTAAACACTTATGTGTGTGAAATAAGATTAATTTCTTAGGTGTTTAAAAGATCATCAAATAACTTTTAGTTATTTGGCTAACTTGCCGAACCGAACAGTCATTATACATTGTTCAGTAACCGAACATATGTGTATCGTCTCCTATTGTAGTTTGAAGACCTATTTGTTTGCTTGATTCTCAAGTTATCTTAGCTTGAATCCTAAGGTAACCCTGGTCTTTGAAAACTATAAGTAGAGCATCTCTATAAATTGGAAAATTCAATACCTGAAACCTTGTGTCCGAGTCTTCTAGATCGCCTCTATTGACCTTTTAGGTCTACGAATAAAAATATTTCGCTTATGAATTCTTGAAGCCAAGTCCGACTATCTTTACCTTGATAGTTCGTGAATCCTGATCTTTTTTTATGTCTAATATCGAGGTTTTCTTAATCTCTTTCAGGCAAGATTGATAGTAATCGCAAAGTTCTATTCGTCTCGGATTTTGTGATTTCTCAAGATAGATATCTAAAGACTTATCTTAGTTTAATCTTTCGACGATTATTCTTGAGAGGTGGTTAAGAATTAAGATGCTTTTGGGGAGTCTTAAGTTCCGTATTTGTGAGGTTAGCTAGATTGTATATTGCAAACATATTTCACACCTTGATCTTTTATGTAAAAGGAAATCAAATAGGCTTATCTGTTAGAAGAAGATTGGTACCAAAAGTCTTCACTTCGGATGAAGCAACTTTTAGGATGTAAATTAAGAACGTCAGCTAAGGGAATCCAGTGCGTAGAATCTTGCGAGGTTCAAGATACGTAAGGAGCACGACTGTAACTGAATCGCTAGGAGGGTGCATTCGGTCTCAACTACATTACAATCCTAAGTATGATACTAGGATAATGTCTTCAACGACTTAATACAGTGTGGTGTTCAATCTGGACGAGGTCCCGAGGTTAGTTTCCTATTGCGGTTTCCTCGTTAACAAAATTTCTGGTGTCTTGTGTTTTTCCTTTTCTACATTAAATTATTTATCTTTATAATTGGATTTAAACAGGTTTGTACATATTCAGTATAAGTATATACGTCCGCTTAATTGTAATCTATTACGAGACTAGTTTTTTTTGTAGAATTCGTACATGTCTATATTTGATCGCACAAGGTATCAGACTTATATCTGGATACCATAAAGATTGTGGTGTATTTAGTACCCTCCTCATTTCATCCATAACCTCAACACTTTAGCAACATCTTTACAAAACCGCTAGATTCGTTGAAGCAATTCAGTTTCATATTAAAATAATAGCATGGCACACATTGTACAATTCTAACAAAATCTCAACCCCAGAAAATAATTAATTAATTAAGTTATCGTAATAAAACTAACACTTTCGATAATCAATATCAACCTTAGAAAGGTATAAACTCTTAATAAAATCAAACAAAATCCTTAGAAAACAACTAACATCATTAGGTTTTTAAATTATGTAAAACTTAATTGAGTAACAAGTAAGATGAAATAAAAAATGTATCTAGGTATCGCTCTTATGGATGGTAATGTGATGCTAAAATAATTAAGGTAACTAAGGTTTAGTCAACTTAATTATGTTTCCACACTAGGATGACAACTATCATCCGTTGAAGTCTAGCCTATGACCTATATGATAATCAAAGTACGATGAAATGTGTGGTAATCTCATTTTTACACCTTGTTTATATTAATATTTCTCAGTTACGAGAGAATCATAGTTTTTTTTTTTGGGTTAGTCCAAATATAGACCATCCAAAAAAACAACTCCAAAGTCATTCACCTCAAAAAGGGGAATGATTAACTGAGTACCATGGTACCCAAGAAAAAAAATATCAGTCGTGAAATCGAGAAAGATAGTCTTTGAATGGTTTTGAGCGGTATATTAATACTTTTTATAATCAGTTTTCCTTTAGAAGTTGATAATGAAGTAATCGAATTAAGAAAATTGAATTTAGAGAGATGAGATACCAAGAAGTTAAAAGAATATTGACAAAATATATAAGTTTCACGTCGGAAAAATTTTGCATTCAATTTCGATACATCTTTTATAAGTAATGTTAATAAACTAAAATTAAAGTTCTAAAATTACGTAATAAAAGTTTGTATTAATTGTTCGAAAAATACGTTGAAATATTACAATCATCAAGTTTATATATATAAATATGGATAATTCCTTTATAAACTTCTTTTTTTCATAGTGAAAATGACTTACTGAATACACGATCATGGAATAACTCGTCTCTCTGATGAATATCATACAACAAGAACACCGGATAATATCATTTTGCGACTCTTTGCACGTGAACTGAAGAAATTATGTTCCAAAGTATGGTATCTGTTTCATCCATTATGTCCTCATCCATATGAGATAGAAGGATGCGCCATCAAAATCCATCAAGATGCATATATAAAAATGGCTAGAGAATGGAACACCAAATGAATGAGGAATTTTGTAAGACTAAAATGGGATCAGACCGGTGACCTCAAGGTTAGCTTTTGATTATTTCTAGCCAACTCGATCTTTGTTGTCTCTTTGATTGTGACGATAAATCGATGAACACTTATGTTTTGCTTAAACTTGAAACTTCTATACACATATACACGATATATAATTGTGCATATACTCATAGTTGTTAGTAGAAAACAAGGAAAAACATAAAAATGATGATGATCACTAACTAAAAACCTTGATACTTTAGAAAAACAGTGAACAATTTTCTTGTGATTGAAACTCACTTGAAAGATGAGATGCTTAATTTATAAATGTGTAGCGTTACAAACTATGATATTATCATGTATATTACCGGAATAAGAAGACAAATTGCAACAATGTACAGAGTGTTTAATATTCATTAAATAAGAAATATTTAATGTTCACTATAATTAGTAAAAAATAGTTAATGCTCATAGTAAATATAAAACATATGACTAAAAGTACTGACGGTATGGAAACACGCAACTACGTAAGATCAGTATTCTGAAACGAGATAAAGACTTTAACAAATTTCATTAAGGCTAGTTAATATTGTTCAGTAAAATATTTATGAGGCCTGTTTTTAGAAATTTACAATTACTCCAAACAACAAAGAGGGAGGATCCCCTCACACTTTTATTACCACACTATCTCACACGTTGGGCGTCATTTTGCGAATAAAAACCAAACCGTAATGGATTTGAATCTAATATTTTGGGGATATGTTCCTCTTACCAAGTTCTACATGCCTACCAAAAATGAGCACATTCCGAAATATGAAACCTCACAATCTACCGGTCTTAATTTCGACGGCCAGAAATCCGTTGATTTTCAATAGCTCATTTTCAAAGTAGTAGATGTTGGTGTTATATGTCTCGGAATATGCTCATTTTTGGTACGTATGTAGAACTTGGTAATAGGAACATATACCCAAAATATTAGCTTCAAATCCATTACGGTTTGGTTTTTGTTCACAAAAATGACGCTTAGTGTGTGAGATAGTGTGATAATAAAAGTGTGAGGGGATCCCTCCTCAACAACAAAAACCGTAATCTGATTAGCATGCAGATAAAAAGTTGGCTTGCTCTCGTAGGTGAATTAACCTGCTAGATAGTTGTCGAATTTTAAAATTGTTATCGAATTTTAAAATCGGTCATGTCAACCAATTTGTTAGAGCGCAGCTCGGTTTTATATTTACTATGAGTATATAAGTATAGATTAAAAAGATCAATAAGTATAGATTAAAAAGTATAAATTAAATAAGTATAGATTAAAAAGATCCTTGTACTTGATTGTATATTAAGGTCAACCTATTATGTACTCGAACTGTACAAGAATCGAATTCCAACATGAACAAGTTATGTAATTTATTTTTTAAGATACAGATTCACAAGAACCAGTCTTGTAGGTTCTTTATAATTGAACGGAGACTATCTAGGATGATTAATGTACTACTTGTGATATTTTAATTATAGATATAAATGATATTATATGAAAAAGAAATAACACAAGACATTAGCTTTTCTTTTAACGAGGATTGCATTATGCATACTAATCCAGGCAGTACCTAGTCCATCTTGAAAATTGTATTGTATTGAATCGCTAGATCGAAACATTAGCTTACTATGATACTTCAGATTGAAATATAGGTGAGACCAAATCGCCCCTCCGAACAATTTAACTTCAGTCGTGCTCTTTATGTCCCTTGGATCTCGCAAGACCCTGCACACTTGATCCCCTAGATGACATCTTTTACAGACCTAGGAGTTTCTTCATCCTACATGAAAATTTTGACAAATTTGCCTCTAACAGATTACCTATTGATTATCCTTCGGAAATCTATTCAACCAAGGTAATGAAAATTTGTTTGCTTATGAGGGATCATCAGGGATAAATAATATGTCAAACCAACCTCAATAATCAGGATAAGTTACTCTCTTCACAAGGTTATAGAGATGCCTAATCGATTTTACCTCACAAGACTAATCTAAGACGGATATGAATCTTTGGGAATTACAAAGTCTTAGAAGAAGAGAACTTTGTAATTTCTATAAATCTTATTCCTAAATCAATAGTTCGTGAATGGTTGTATAGCAGGCTACGCTGACCTTAGAATAGACAAGATTTACTATGATTAAGATAAGATTTCACATATCAAGAACTATCATGTGAGAGATAATTTGGTCGTGCTTCACGAATTCCTTAGTGAAGACTTCAAAAGTGTGAACATTAATATTATGCGGATCACGTGTCGCGATCTCAGTGGTCGTATGCAAGATAACTGTGTAGCCCTTGCTATATAGAGAAACCTCAGTATCAGAATATACCTTCGTAGATCTACTTTATCTTATCCCAAGAAGAGACACCTCGACGGCCAAGATAGAAAATTGAAGCCTAGTCTAGAGAGAGGCAGCTGGCGAAGGGATAGAGGTAGATGACATATCTAATCAGCATTAAATGCACAAATCTCTTATTTACATGCTTAATCAAAGCACGTAGAGAGAGACAATGTGGTAGAATCTAACTGGAAAATATTAACGGTGAACGAAGGTACAATCTGTACTGAGGCTGGGAAGTTCCCGAAGGAACGTGGGTCAGCTTAGGTGTCAGAGTCCGACTGGAGAAAGCACACGGTGAACGAAGGTACCATTTGTACGGAAGGTATATCAGGGAACGATGGATCCAAAGACAACAAAGATATACCTGGAACAGAAGGGGCTATAAATACCAAGCTTCACCAACAAACCAGGGGCCTTCAATACCTAGGAGAGAAGATCTAGTCGTAAGCTTATACCTCTTTAATGTTTAGAACTTAAGTATTTACTTCAACTTGAGTTCTCTCTATTACTTTGGAAAGCATTTAAGATCTTTTGTAACCACCAAAACTTAATACAAATAATCAATCATTACCCCATGGACATAGACAAAAGTCGAACCATGTAATCTCTTGCGTCTCATGATAACTTAGTAGGATTTACATTATATTCGTATTTTTCGTTATTATTGTGATCTTGAATACCTTTTATTACTTAGCATTATCAGTTAAACAAAGGCATCAATACTACATAGTATCCGATTCTCTGAGATGTATACATTACGTAGACTATGGGAAAATTTGTAGTCACGGTTTGGCGCTAGAAGGTTTTGCTCACCAGCTTGAGTTCTTGTGTTCCATTATTTTTAACTTACGCATCTTGTTTAACGAAGACATCTGAGATCTACAACGATGAATCTCATTTTCTAGTGATTTGTTCATCCGTTATTTACATAAGTTCTTGGAGTTCATAGCCTCTAAAGACTTGCAATCTTACAGATCTACAAAAAATTTCTGCAAAAACGCATTCATAAAACGTTAACACTTTTATTTTATACTAAAACAACCTTTTCCGACAAGGCATCCTTTAGATCTGAGTACCTCTTACCGCAGAGGAATCTCAGTGACAATTTAAGGAAAAAAGATCTTCCAAAGCATTTAATAACCTATTTTTTTAGGAGATCTAACACCCTTTTAATTTGTTTTCAACATTTAAGGTAGTTTTTTCCAAGGGTGTCATAAGAAATTAAGTACCTATATTTCAGACATCATTCTAGTACTTTTTCTGGAAAAGCTGCTTAGCCGTCTTCTGTGTCAGAGCATTAATTTCTACCTTTCAACAAAGACACCCAAGTAGCAGATTTTGTCGTTTCTTTTTCTGTGTCATCAGGATTAACCAAAGACAGAAGACATGCAAAAACCAAGTGACGTACCAACAAGCTCACGACCAGCGGTTACGAGAGGAAGATCTCAAAAACCATCTCAAAGGAATCAAAGAAATGAAATTGAGGACGGACAAAGTGAAATAGCAAGAAGAACGTCTACCAACAAACCACCTACCCCTGCTGAAGGGATGGGGCAAACATCGGGAGCACAATCACTCTGCACCATGCCATTACCGGAGCACCCCAATGTTACGAAGCCATCTGCGGCCAACGCAGGGTTACCCAGAACCTTAGCTCCTACGGGACGAGGTTTGGGAAACTAAATCCAATCCAGCTAGACCCCGACACTCTGGTCATAAAATAAGGAGTGGATGACTCTGAGGATCTGGTCGATAGCACTCCTCAGGGTGGTGGAATCCACAATGAAGATCAAATGCCAGCACAAGTAGTAGCTTTACTACTCCGTAACGAGGAGCATGAGGATGCAATGCACATGATGGCCCACAAGAACCAGAACCTAAAAGATATGCTAGACGTGCAGATCGAAGGTTCCCAAACTCACCCTTCGTTAAAGAGGCGTGAGAACGGAGTTATCTCAGGAAGACGAAGGGTGGATCTTAACCCACCAAAGGCTAACCCACCAGGGGGAGCCAGAAAGACACGCCACGATCCAGATGAGACGGATCCAACCTACAAGCCCTCTCAGTCCTACTATGATGAGGCATTTTCCAAAGATGCTCACAATGTGAACATGGTCATGGAACAAATGGAGAAGATGCGGAAAGAAATACAAGGACTGAAAACCGGCCACGCAAGCGCAAGGCTGGAAAAAGTACTCCAAGAAGCGATAACATCTCTGTTGTATTTTCGCATTTTGATGGAGCCTATCCCTCTGAAATGCCCAATACCTACGTTTCAGACATACAATGGTACCTATGATCCCGCAGCCCACCTACGATACTACACTCGTGTCCTTGCCCATTGGGAAAGAGATGAGGTAGTACTTTGTAGGTACTTTCCTGCAAGCTTGACGGGATCCGCATTGGCATGGTATGAAAATTTACCAGCAAACTCAATTGACTCTTTTGAGCAATTGTCTACGGTGTTCTAGGAGACATACATGTACAACAAGTCAACAAAGGCAGGCTTAGATGGACTATTTGCTTTAGCTATCGGACCCCGAGAAATATTGATGCAATACACAGAAAGGTGGCAGAAGACATGCCAAGCAATCGGGGAAGTCAATCCAGAAATTAGCATTAATTTCTATAAGTATGGACTTGATAGAACCTCGGATATCTTCGTGGAGCTTCACAACCAAGCCCTTGATTCCGAAGGAGAGCTTAGGGTTGTCCAAGATCGCTACATCATACTTGAAGAAATCCAGAAGGACGACTCCAGGGCATAAGCAAAGACAACAACATATCCGCAAAGAACCAACTCTCGGGAACCAATTTCGGAGATACCTAAGAGAAAAAATGAAGCCGGGGGAAGAACCAGCTCTCGAGATAAAAGATCAAAATACGGAGATGGCAAAGGTAGGGGAAAAGGAAGAGAAGAATTTGTAGATAAAATCTACACAAAGCTAAACACAACGTTCTCTCACATTCTAAGCAAGGAAGGAGCTCGGCTTTCCTTACCCTAATACTAGAGGAAAGGAATCGGATGAAATAAAGGAGGCTAAGGAGTACTGTGAGTACCACCAGTACTACGGGCTTACAACTGACACATGTTATCACCTGCGAAACTCTATTCAGAGATTCATAGACGAAGGCAAGTTCATCGAGTATGTGCAAATCCAACCAGCGGATACTGAGGTAGCCCCTAAGAAAAGGGTAGAACTACCTCAGGACGCCAAATACATCAATATGATCACCTTATCCGGCGGAGGCCAGGAGGAGCTACTCGAAGACATCCTCGAGTTAGCTCGAAACAGAAGAAAACTAGAAGCCCACGAAGTGTTCAAGTTAATTGGAGAACCCACTAGCACTTGGAAAGAATGGATGAATACGCCATTAACATTCTCAACAAGAGACGTCAACCAGGAAGTCGAGATGCATAACGATCCACTTGTGATCACTCTTCCAATACCTGGATGGAATGTTACGAAGGTCCCCATTGATGGGGGAAGCTCGTTAAATGTATTGTCCTACGAACCCTACTTACGTATGGGTTTGACAGCTGAGCAAATGGATTCGTCCACTTGCACAATATACGGTTTCAACTAGGCAGTCTCTAGACCAAAAGGAGAAATCATCTTGCAGGTACGAGCAGGACCCTTAGTAACCAATACAAGGTTCTGTGTTGTAAAATCACTTTTTCCCTACAACGTCATCATAGTATGACTATGGGTCGATCGGTTAAGAGGAACAACTTCAACCTATCATCAGTACCTTCGATTCCCTACACCCATGGGTGAAATGGAAATCAAAGGTGATCAACAAGATGCAAGGCTATGCAATCTAGCGGAGGTCAGACTCAACGAAGAAAAAGTTGCTGCACATCAACACGAAAGAAAGAGACGAAGGGAGAATGCCAACAAAGCAAAAGACGGAGGATTCAAAGTCCCTGAAGCACCCTCAGTTCAAGAAACAAGCACCTCCACCACGCCAGTTATGGATGTATCCACCAAATGACAATTACAGAAATGCACTCCTCCACGACCTCAGAAAAAAACCTTCTCACCGGTGGAACCAACAAAGAAAATCAATATCAGAACGGAGACAGAGCCAAAGATGATCAACATCGGCACTTTACTAAAATAGGACGAGGAGATGCAACTACAAAGGCTACTACGGGACTACGCAGATGTCTTTGCGTGGTCAATGAAAGACATGCCAGGAATTGACCCGAATTTGGTCTCCACCACCTTCGGCTCAAACCAGAAATGCCACCATTCAAGCAACGTATCCGCAAGGTGGCAGATCTCTACCAAGAGGCAGTAGAGAAGGAGTTGAAAAATCTCCTAGTAGCAGGATTCATACGAGAAGTCAAGTATCCCACGTGGATATATAACATGGTCATTGTACCTAAAAAGAACGGAGGCATGCGCATTAGCATCGACTTTAGCAATCTCAACAAGGTGTGCCCGAAGGACAGCTACCCGCTACCAAATATTGACCAGTTGGTCAATGCAACCGAAGGTCACCAGAGACCATCCTTCATGGATGGCTACTCCGGTTACAACCAAATCGCCCTTGCAGAAGAAGATCAGGAGCATATTGCGTTCTTTACCCCACGAGGCTTGTATTGCTATACAAGGATGCCTTTTGGACTAAAGAACGCGGGGGCAATATACCAACGATAGGTAGGCAAAATATTTAAGCCATGGATAGGTAAGATACTAGAGGTATACGTGAACGACATGCTTGTCAAAAGAAAATAGGCGAAAAATCACTTGCCATACCTAAGAGAGATTTTTCAAGCCATGAGAAACTTTCACATGAAAGTAAATCCGGAGAAATGCATGATTGAAGTAACCTCAGGAAAATTCCTAGGATACTTGGTAACTAAGCGAGGAATAGAAGTGAACCCCGAAAGGGTCAGAGCAATAATGGAGATGCCATTACTGAAAATACTAAAGGAAGTACAAAAGCTAAATGAAATTTTAGCCTTCATGGGAAGATTCATAGCAAGGTCATCGGAAAAATGCAAGGAATTTTTCGATATACTAAGGAAAGGAAGCAGGTTCGTGTGGACCATAGAATGCGAGCAATCTTTCCAAAAAATCAAGGAGTACTTGGCATCAATACCCATCTTACAGAAGCCGGAGCCAAGTGAAATACTCACTCTATACTTAGCAGCAACAAGCTACGCTGTAAGCGCAATATTGATACGAGACTAAGGACAAGGAGAAAAACCAGTTTACTACATCAGCAAAACACTCAGTTCAGCGGAGCGTAACTAGACCAAGGTGGAGCAACTTAATTATATATGCCTTAGTAGTGGCAACACAAAAACTAAGGATATATTTTGATGCACATACCATCCGAGTCTTCACGAAGGCTCAAATAGGTCAAATCCTCGATAGCACAGAGAAAATTGGAAGGGTGGAAAAATGAAATACCATGAATCTTTGAAACTAGGATGGCTGAGAAATCACAAATCTTAGAAGACTTTCTGGTAGACCTACCTCTCAGCGAAGAAGCGGAATAGACAACATCCCCGGAATGGAGGAAGACAAGCAAGAACCAGAAGATCTACTGGAACCTCAGAATTCACGAAGTTGGGAGATATTCGTAGCTGGCTCCTCTAATGGAGAAGGCGCAGGCATAGGGATTGTAATAACAACCCCTACCGGAGACCGACTCATCTACGCATTCAAAGTTAGAATTTGAACAATACACCAATAACATCACCGAGTATGAGGTGGTCATACATGGTCTACGCTTGGCACGAGAGCTAGGCTTATCAGATGTTCGGTTGACTAGTGACTCACAGTTGGTCATTAGACAAATGGATCTCAAATACTAAACTTTGGATCCAGTTCCATCTTCGTTTCTAAAGATAGCTCAGGAGTATGCATCAAAGATCAGCAACATAACATTTAGACATGTATGTCGAAAATACAAAAAACACGCAGATGCCTTAGCATTCATATCCTCAAAGTTAAAGGAGAGAAATGCCACCAACGTGCAAATTGGAAGGATATACGAACCTTCGATAGAAGGACCCATCTCAGACGCTGAGGAGGCATTTGTTGTCCAAACTTGGTCCATGAGAGAAGCAGATAAAGAGGAAAATAAGGAAATAAAAGAATCAGATGACGAAGACGTAGATTCTGACAAAGATCAACCCATGTCAGACGAAGGCAATGAAGACGAATCAGAAGATGATTGGAGGATTCTAATCCACCAGTATCTGGACAAAGGTACCTTATCAGCCGATGAAGCTCGGAAGCTCGAATCAAAAGAAGCAATGTACATCCTTCGTGATGGAATATTGTATATCAGGTCATTTCTCGGACCTCTAATGCGGTGCCTCTCACGAACCGAAGGGAGGAAAATACTCCACGATATACACAACGGAGATGCCGGAAACCACAGCGGAAGAAGATCCTTGGCGGTCAAAGCCAAAATACAAGGATATTATTGGCTAAACATGGACGAAAATTCAAAGAACGCGGCTAGTGATGTGAAAGATGTCAATGCTTTGCCAGGAAGATCAAAGCACCATCAATGGAGCTTAACTCGGTCATCATCCCTTGGCCATTTTTCAAATGGCGGGGTTAATATTGTCGGACCCTTGATAGATGAAACTTCGAAAAGAAAATACCTTATTGTGGCTAAAGATTACTTCACCAAGTGGGTGGAAGCAAAGCCTTTGGCAAGAATTAGGGACACAAATGTCTTTAAATTCTTGTTTGAGCAAATCATATGTAGGTTCATAATACCAGCTGCCATAGTCTCAGACAACGTCAAACAATTACAAGGAAAAAATATCGACATGTTGTTTGATACTTTCAAAATTCAGAAGAACAAGTCCACTCCTATATACCCTAAGATCAATGGACAAGTGGAGGCGACCAACAAAACCATAGCAATGAACTTAAAGAAGCTAGGAGCATACAAGAAGAGATGGTGTGAACAATTGCATAACATCCTATGGGCCTATCAGACTATACAAGAAGGTCAGCTACGGGGGAAACTTCATTCTTGTTGACCTACAGAGCCTAAGCAGTCACCCCAATGGAGATAATACTCCTAATGAAGAAAACAGAGGCATGTGAAAAGAATCTAACAACAGACTTGATGTTAGAAAATCTGGATGACCTTGAAGAAAGAAGAGAAGTAGCTTTGAAAAAGATGGTAAACTACCAATGAAGGATAGCTCGGGAATACAACAAGCGGGTCATCCCTAGAAACTTTGTGGTTGAGGAATACTTATTATGTCAGATACCACCATATAAAAAAAAATAAAGAGTGGGTCAAGTTAGCTCCGACATGGGATGGGCCCTACATCATACAAGACATTGCTGGAAAAGGGTCTTATCACCTAAGGACCCCCAAAGGTGAAGTATTACAACATCCTTGGAATGCAATTGTTTATGGGTGAAAATCGTTTCTGCCGATTTCGGTAAATTCGGTAGGTGAGTGAGAAACTGGTTCAAACCCTAAACAAATGTGCTGCACGTGAGCACTTTATAGATTCGAGAAATCAATCTGTACAAGTCCGGCCTAAACCAAGAAATGGCCGTTCCAGACTTGCTTCGGTCACAAAGTGGAGGAGAAGGGTTGATTTGGGGAGGGAAGCAAAGAAAGGTGTTGAGACCAGAATAATTCAGGAGAGTAGTATCTCGACTTGTATCGAAAGTAAAAGCTTGGGAAGCTTGCAAGAGATGAAAGCTTTTGGGAGAGCTTGCAAAGTTGCCTTCTCCGAGAGTGTAGTATTTTCTCCGACCGAGACTTGTTGTCCGGTGGAAATAGGTAAGACCTATTTATACAAGTCGAGATTGAAAGTACCCTGGCCTCATGAAGGAAGAGAGTAAAGGGTGAAATAATGAGAGGAGGTGGTAACCGCAAGGTGTTTATGCGTGAAAACGTTTTCACCATTATTTCCTCATTTATTTGACCGCTTTATTCCTTTTCACGCTTTCTTAATGTGAGCGTAGTGTACGTTGCAAGCTGTGACCGCCAAACCAAAACCCTGGAAAGCATCCCCCAGTTTGTGTTGATATCTCGAGTGTTGGTTGCACCTTGAGTGCAAGTGGCGTTGCTAGTGGCGCGTGTGGCATGTGCCATTGGCATGTGCGGAATGCCCTTGTTGTGGGTTGTACTTCGAGCGCAAGTGGCAATGCCAGCTGCTAGTGGCGTGCGTGGCATGTGCCAATGGCATGTGCCAATGGCATGTGCGGAATGCCTTGGTGGTAGGTTGTACGTGTATGTGTAAGTGGCAATGCCAGAGCTGCTAGTGGAGTGTGTGGCATGTGCCAATGGCATGTGCGGAATGCCTTGGTGGTAGGTTGCACGGTTTGCAAGTTAGGCTACCAGCGTGTGTGTTTGGCATGTGCCAATGGCATGTGCGGAATTCCTTGGTGGTAGGTTGCACGGTTTGCAAGTTGGGCTACCAGCGTGTGTGTTTGGCATGTGCCAATGGCATGTGCGGAATGCCTTGGTGGTAGGTTGCACGGTTTGAAAGTTAGGCTACCAACGTGTGTGTTTGGCATGTGCCAATGGCATGCGTGGTCGTTAGGGCCGTGGCCTTGGTAGGAAAAGCTACCAGCGAGCATGTTGGCATGTGCCAATGGCATGGGTGGCATGTTGGCATGTGTGGCCTTGGTAAGAAAAGCTACCAGCGAGCATGTTGGCATGTGCCAATGGCCTGCGTGGCCGTTAGGGCCGTGGACTAGGTAGGAAAAGCTACCCAATGAGCATGTTGGCATGTGCCAATGGCATGCGTGGCCGTTAGGGTCGTGGCCTTGGTAGGAAAAGCTACCAGCGAGCATGTTGGCATGTGCCAATGGCATGCGTGGCCGTTAGGGCCGTGGCCTTGGTAGGAAAAGCTACCAGCGAGCATGTTGGCATGTGCCAATGGCATGCGTGGCCGTTAGGGCCGTGGCCTTGGTAGGAAAAGCTACCAGCGAGCATGTTGGCATGTGCCAATGGCATGCGTGGCCGACTTGGCCTAGGTTGCACGGTTTGTAAGCCTAGGGCGCTATATTTGGCATGCGCCAATGGCATAGCGGCTTGGAAATATGGCTTGTGGTACGTGTTGGCATGTGCCAATGGCACGTACGGCCATGTTGACCTAGTTGCACGTTTTGCAAGCCTAGGGCGCTATATTTGGCATGCGCCAATGGCATAGCGGCTTGGAAATATGGCTTGTGGTACGTGTTGGCATGTGCCAATGGCACGTACGGCCATGTTGACCTAGTTGCACGTTTTGCAAGCCTAGGGCGGTATATTTGGCATGTGCCAATGGCATAGCGGCTTAGTTTGGCATGGTTGCCAATGAGTGCGATATGTAGTTTGGTTTTGGTATCGCTGCCATGGTGCTGTATGTGCGGCTTGGTTTTGGCTTTGTTGCCATGGTGCGCAGTGTGCGGCTTGGTTTGGCATTGTTGCCATGGTGCGCAGTGTGCGGCTTGGTTTGGCATTGTTGCCATGGTGCATAGTGTGCGGCTTGGTTTGGCATTGTTGCCATGGTACGCAGTGTGCGGCTTGGTTTGGCATTGTTGCCATGGTGCGCAGTGTGCGGCTTGGTTTGGCATTGTTGCCATGGTGCGCAGTGTGCGGCTTGGTTTGGCATTGTTGCCATGGTGCGAAGTGTGCGGCTTGGTTTGGCATTGTTGCCATGGTGCGCAGTGTGCGGCTTGGTTTTGGAATTAGGGTTATGTGTCGAAAACCTAACTGTATTTTGAAAAAATACCCCTATTAATTATTTACACCCGAGTTAAATGCTCTTAGTTAATGTGTTCGGGTAACACTAGGTCATGGGGTTTTACGATTTTACCCCTTGTTTAAAAACCACCATCAACATTAAGTCCCCTGCTTAGCTCGGAATAGGGGCTTTGTTGCGAGGTAAGCATAAGATGGTGACAAACTATCAACAGCAAACCGTAAAGAGAATTGAGGAGGCTTGTCTGACCTTTTATAAATAGGATTTGGAATCCTTGCCTCCGGTAGTTTTGCACAAATCGGGAGGCCGGCACAATTGGTGGGGTAGGGTGCAACTTGGGCGACGTTGGGAAGTTGGCGTGAGTTGGGAACTGAGTGTGCTAGCTGGTGGGACCGGCGCAAGGTGTGGAAGCTGTGCGTGCTTGCAGGGCGTGACTTGGGCGGCCATTGGGAAGTCGGCGCAATTGGTGGGGCGGTGCGGCTTGGGCGACGTTGGGAAATTGGCGTGAGTTGGGAACCGAGTGTGCTAGCCGGTGGGACCGGGCGCAAGGTGTGGAAGTCTGTGCATGCTTGCAGGCGTGACTTGGGCGGCCATTGGGAAGTCGGCGCAATTGGTGGGGCGGGTGAAAAGTGGAGTGAGTACTCCACCCCTTGTGATCATGAGAAAAGATTCTTTTTGTCCACATTTTGGGCGATTTCGGAAGGTTATCCTTCTTTGGGAAGTTGCGCCCTTGTGGGCCCGTCTCTTACACGCACGATTTTGGTAAAGGGAAATCCTTCCCTATTTCAAAGTCTTCACGCCTATATATATAAAGTCCCTTTCTCCCATCTTGCACTTTCATCTTTTCATCCTTTTCTACTAGCGGCAGAGTCACAAAGAAAAAAGCTCAACACCACAACACCTATATAAACCCCCATCACTAAAACCTAATCTCATTTCTTTCCCCTTCACCGACCAAACTCAAAAAAACGGCCTCCCGTGTATGTCTTCCAGTACTTCTCTTGTTTCCCTTTTCATGTAGGTGCAAACCCTAAGAGTAGGCGTTTTTTTTATAACCCTTGCAATGATATTGCGCATATAATTTCTTGGCGTGCCTCTTGTAGAAAATACTGTATGTATGCACCCAAGGGAAATGCTGCATATATTATTCGAACCCGTAGGAAAGTGCTACATATACAATTTTGAACCCAATTTTGAACCCGAAGAAGGATACTGCAGACGAGCCCGTATAAAATACTGTGTATATAATTTTGAACCCTGAAGAAAAATACTGCGTGTGCAGTTTCGAACCCGTAGAGAATACTGTATATGAATACCGAAGAAGAATACTATATATGTGCTTCATATGACTTCGAACCCGTAGGAAATATTGTATATATGATTTTTCGATTTCTGAAAGAAATACTGCGTGTGCAATTTTGAACCAGTAGAAAAATGCTCCATATATAATTTTGAACCCGAAGAAAAAATACTGCGTGTGCAGTTTCGAACCCGTAGAGAATATTGTATATGAATCCCGAAGAAGAATACTGTATATGTGTTCCATATGACTTCGAACCCGTAGTAAATATTGTATATATGATTTTCCGGTTCCTGAAAGAAATACTGCGTGTGCAATTTGAACCAGTAGAAAAATGCTCCATATATAATTTTTAACCCGAAGAAGGATACTGTAGGCACACTTGAACCCGTATAAAATACCGCGTATATAGTCTTTGAACCCGAAGAAAATTCTGCGTATATATAGTCTTGAACCCGAAGAAAATATTGCGTATATAGTCTTGAACCCGTAGAGAATACGCCCTCCTCTTCTTTTTTTTTATTTCGGGTTTTCCTTTTGTTGGGCGCGGTTATGTGTCAGGGAGATAATTTTGTTTTTTTTTTTTTTTGTGTGCAGGTATCTTGTTACTAAGTTGTTATTAAGAGATCCGACAAGATGTTACCTGAACAAAATTTCGCTTCATCAAAGGATGTCCATAATTCCAAACCAAACACGGATGATGAGTTCTTCGCCAAAAAACTTGTCTCTGCCCGGAAAAATCACCCAGGTTTCGTGCCAATTTTGTTAACCGGTGGTGAAGATGAAAGGAAGACACGTTCGGTTTGCCCAGAGAACATCATACGGTTTTGTCTTCAAAAAGGGGTATACTCCTCTTCCAACATTGATTTCAGGATGTGTCAAAGCCCATTGCGTTCTTTTGATAGATGGGTTGAGTTCATGGTGAGTAAGGAGCACATAAACACCAACCCGACTCGAGCGCAGATTATTGATGTGTCGAGCTTGATAAACCTCAGATTAGGAAGGATATCCCGGGCTTGGTTGCTTTCATCTCCAGATGGTGTTCGGACACCCATACAATCATATGTAGATGGGGTGAGATAACTTTCTCCTTGGAGAGTGTGGCTCTCTTGTTGAATCTTCCCAGAATCGGGAATCTTAAAATCCGATTATCCGAAAGTGAGGTGAAGATGCGGGATGACCTTGCCGCTAAGTTGGGAGATTACGCTCGAAAAGCCTCCTTGCAAAGTCGAAGGATTAAATGGGAAAGAGGATGAAAGGTGCTTTTATAGCTGGTGGATGTCTCAATGGTTTTAGGACGAGTGGAACCCGAGCAGAAGTGCAGCCGATCTTCATGTTGCAAAGCATTTTTGGCTCTCTGGTTGTCTAGAGACATTTTTGATGACGGTTCCGGCAAGAAGGAAATAAGACCGAGTTGCTAGCGATTCTTTGTGAAGTTAGCAAAAGGTGAAGTTTTTCCCATTGGCAAGCTATTCCTCGGTTCCTCGTATGTGCATCCGGATCACCCAGTTGCGAACATGCGAGTTTCGAATGGTTTCATGAAAGTGGATTCATATGTGCACGTTGCTTTTCCGCAAGTCCGCTATGGGAGCACTTTGAGAAGTATGCTCAAACCGATGCCTTCGATTCCCGCGAGTTGGGGGTTCCCAAATTCTTCGATGGGTGAACAGGCATCCAAAGGTTGGCATGAGCTTGGTTAGTCTTCTTGACAAGTCATATGAAATCGTTTTCGCCCGTGGGAGCCGGTCCATAGGTCGGTGACTCAAATTGACACCTTTGCTTCTGCTCCGATCATGTCTTTGTCTTCTGATGGCGATTTGAGCGTTGGTGAAAACTTGTTTATTCAAAGTTGCATGTCCGGTTATATGCCGTCTTTCTTCATGGGGTCTTTCCAGATAGATGCTTACAATATTTGACCGTCTTTGCTCGTCACATGGGTTTCGATCAAGGGGTGCCTCTTGCTTACCATCCGGTGATCCCTAAGGATTCATTGCGTGCCGCCCTTAATGCTAGCGCCCTTGAGCCGGGTATCCGCCTTCCCTTCTTTCAAATGGGAAGAGTAACTTTGACGACCTTCGGCTATAATGAGTTCTGGTGTGACGAGTTTATTATGATCCAAGATTTTGTGAATAACGTGGTGGAGAACGTTCGTTGTAAACCTTCCCCCAGTTTGAAGAAGTATCCAATGTTGAGAGATCTCAAGCGAAAGTTGCCTAGCAACTCGGAAAGTCCCTGTGTCAAGGAACGGAGAACGAAGAATCGTCTTTGGCGGGTTCCGGGACGGTTTCAAAAGACCCTCCTCGGCTCTCGTGTCTTTCGTTCTTCCAATAACCAGGTATGTGTCGCCTCTTCGTTGGTTTGTCTCAAAACACGTGAATTTCTGCTGAAAACATGTGTCTTGTTTCCTCCGGGGCTTCGGTAGTGTTAATGCTTTCGTTGCCCTTGCACGTTGCCAGGAGACAGCAATTTCTTCAAAGAATTCCAGCAGCACTGAGCCTTCCCATAGCGATGATGAGTCAAAGAAAGAAGAAAGTTCGACAAGTGAGAGTGATTCCTCTGGCAGCACCGGTTCTTTTTCGGGAAGTGGTTCGGTGAGTTTCGCGCTTCTTTTCTCTCTTATTTTGTTTCTTCTTTTTGAAAAATATCTAACTCGAGTTCGCAGGAGGAATTCTTTTTGAAAAATGTCTAACTCGAGTTCGCAGGAGGAATCCGATTCGGAGGATGATTCTGGGGTAGAGGCACACGAAAACTTGCCTTTGGTGACCACCGCTGGTGACTTGGAGATGGGCGTTAGCCAATTGCCAGGCATAGATGTTGCTCAAACGGCGGAGGATTCTCTGATGGTTGTTGCCGTAGACATGGAGGAAGACCCTCTGCGAGTCGTGAGGCCAGGTGTGGCGCCATTTTTGATCCTCCGTACTTGGTTCCTTATCCAGGTCATGTGCTTGGTTGGCGGCCAAGCGTGCCGGCTAAGCACGAGGCGTTGCACACCAGAATCTGGGAGAAGTACGGACATATGGCCACAACCAAGAAAGTCACTAGTCGATTTGCACTGGTTAAGCGTGTGGAAGAGGCTTTATCTTCCATCGAGGATATGCGTGAGGTGACTGGTCACACCTTTCTAAAGACGTTATTGCCGACTGGGAGCACCATCGCGACGTGTGCGTAGAAAAGGAGTTCAACACTTCGTGGTTTGTCGAAGGCCTTGCTGAGATCCAAAAGTTGAAAGATGCAGCAATCGAAAGCCTTTCCGCTGAGGAGATTGCACGACAGGAGGTAGAACTCGAAAAGCTTTCCAAGATGTTGACTATGAAGAGAGCGGCTCTTGAAGATGCAAAGTTGACTTTCTCCAAGAAGAACAGACCTCTGTTGGATGATTTTCCTTGAATGTTTGTCTGTTAAACTTTCATTTAGGTTCTTTTTCTCTCTTTTTTTTTTGAAAGACATACCGGATGTCTGGTTCAAAGTTTTGACCAGTCTTGGTAGACAGCTGGTAACTTTTGAGGATATTGGATTATTTCTAGGATGAATGGTTTTGATAATATGACTCTGATTATGTTTTGGGAAAGAAATATTGCTTTTATGAAAGTGTGTGCTAGCAATAGGCACAAGATTATGACGGTTTTATTAAGAACCTAAAAACAGATCGTTTATCTTGCCCAATCTAAATTTACTCACTTGCAAACACGCCTCTCTCCAAGTAAAAGGCGGCTTTGCTGGTAGCATCGCCAGTTAGTCCCCAATCGCTGGTAGCGTCTTCAGCGAGTCCCCGGTTTTCTGGTGTAGTTTTAACAACCGATAACTTAGGGGTTGTCCGGCGGATTGAGTCTGACCGAGTCGCAAGTCCCCAATCGCCGGTAGCATCTTCAACGAGTCCCCGGTTTTGTGTGTAGTTTTACAACCGGTAACCGGGTCGCCTGGCAGTTGAGTCGGATTGAGTCGCCTTCCCCTACCATCTTGACATCTGGGTCGAAGAACGATATCGATAGTCTGACATTGTAGCCGATAGATCAATCCTCCCGCTGTGGTCGCTAATTGTTTATGGGTGAAAATCGTTTCTGCCGATTTCGGTAAATTCGGTAGGTGAGTGAGAAACTGGTTCAAACCCTAAACAAATGTGCTGCACGTGAGCACTTTATAGATTCGAGAGATCAATCCGTACAAGTCCGGCCTAAACCAAGAAATGGCCATTCCATACTTGCTTCGGTCACAAAGTGGAGGAGAAGGGTTGATTTGGGGAGGGAAGCAAAGAAAGGTGTTGAGACCAGAATAGTTCTGGGAGAGTAGTATCTCGACTTGTATCAGAAAGTAAAAGCTTTGGAAGCTTGCAAGAGATGAAAGCTTTTGGGAGAGCTTGCAAAGTTGCCTTTCTGAGAGTGTAATATTTTTCTCCTGACCGAGACTTGTTGTCTGGTGGAAATAGGTAAGACCTATTTATACAAGTCGAGATTGAAACGTACCCTGGCCTCATGAAGGAAGAGAGTAAAGGGTGAAATAATGAGAGGAGGTGGTAACCTCAAGGTGTTTATGGGTGAAAACATTTTCACCATTATTTCCTCATTTATTTGACCGCTTTATTCCTTTTCACGCTTTCTTAATGTGAGCGTAGTGTACGCTGCAAGTTTGTGACCGCCAAACCAAAACCCCGGGAAAGCACCCCCAGTTTGTGTTGATATCTCGAGTGTTGGTTGCACCTTGAGTGCCAGTGGCGCTGCTAGTGGCGTGTGTGGCATGTGCCAAAGGCATGTGCGGAATGCCCTTGTTGCGGGTTGTACTTCGAGCGCAAGTGGCAATGCCAGAGCTGCTAGTGGCGTGCGTGGCATGTGCCAATGGCATGTGCGGAATGCCTTGGTGGTAGGTTGTACGTTGAGTGTAAGTGGCAATGCCAGAGCTGCTAGTGGAGTGTGTGGCATGTGCCAATGGCATGTGCGGAATGCCTTGGTGGTAGGTTGCACGGTTTGCAAGTTAGGCTACCCGCGTGTGTGTTTGGCATGTGCCAATGGCATGTGCGGAATGCCTTGGTGGTAGGTTGCACGGTTTGCAAGTTGGGCTACCAGCGTGTGTGTTTGGCATGTGCCAATGGCATGTGCGGAATGCCTTGGTGGTAGGTTGCACGGTTTGCAAGTTAGGCTACCAGCGTGTGTGTTTGGCATGTGCCAATGGCATGCGTGGCCGTTAGGGCCGTGGCCTTGGTAGGAAAAGCTACCAGCGAGCATGTTGGCATGTGCCAATGGCATGCGTGGCCGTTAGGGCCGTGGCCTTGGTAGGAAAAGCTACCAACGAGCATGTTGGCATGTGCCAATGGCATGCGAGGCCGTTTGGCTGTGGCCTTGGTAAGAAAAGCTACCAATGAGCATGTTGGCATGTGCCAATGGCATGCGTGGCCGTTAGGGCCGTGGCTTTGGTAAGAAAAAAAGCTGGCCGTGGCGAGCATGTTGGCATGTGCCAATGGCATGCAATGGGCCGTTAGGGCCGTGGCCTTGGTAGGAAAATCTACCAAATGAGCATGTTGGCATGTGCCAATGGCATGCGTGGCCGTTAGGGCCGTGGCCTTGGTAGGAAAAGCTACCAATGAGCATGTTGGCATGTGCCAATGGCATGCGTGGCCGTTAGGGCCGTGGCCTTGGTAGGAAAAGCTACCAGCGAGCATGTTGGCATGTGCCAATGGCATGCGTGGCCGTTAGGGCCGTGGCCTTGGTAGGAAAAGCTACCAGCGAGCATGTTGGCATGTGCCAATGGCATGCGTGGCCGACTTGGCCTAGGTTGCACGGTTTGTAAGCCTAGGGCGCTATATTTGGCATGCGCCAATGGCATAGCGGCTTGGAAATATGGCTTGTGGTACGTGTTGGCATGTGCCAATGGCACGTACGGCCATGTTGACCTAGTTGCACGTTTTGCAAGCCTAGGGCGCTATATTTGGCATGCGTCAATGGCATAGCGGCTTGGAAATATGGCTTGTGGTACGTGTTGGCATGTGCCGATGGCACGTACGGCCATGTTGACCTAGTTGCACGTTTTGCAAGCCTAGGGCGCTATATTTTGCATGTGCCAATGGCATAGCGGCTTAGTTTGGCATGGTTTCCAATGGCATAGCGGCTTAGTTTGGCATGGTTGCCAATGAGTGCGATTTGTAGTTTGGTTTTGGCATCGCTGCCATGGTGCGCAGTGTGCGGCTTGGTTTTGGCGTTGTTGCCATGGTGCGCAGTGTGAAGCTTGGTTTGGCATTGTTGCCATGGTGCGCAGTGTGCGGATTGGTTTGGCATTGTTGCCATGGTGCGCAGTGTGCGGCTTGGTTTGGCATTGTTGCCATGGTGCGCGAGTGTGCGGCTTGGTTTGGCATTGTTGCCATGGTGCAAAGTGTGCGGCTTGGTTTGGCATTGTTGCCATGGTGCTGTGATGTAGCATACCTATCGTGCATGATGTGCGGCTTGGTTTGGCATTGTTGCCATGGTGCGCAGATGTGCGGCTTGGTTTGGCATTGTTGCCATGGTGCGTGATGTGTGCGGCTTGGTTTGGCATTGTTGCCATGGTGCGTAGTGTGCGGCTTGGTTTGGCATTGTTGCCATGGTGCTAGCATGTGCGGCTTGGTTTTGGAATTAGGGTTACGTGTCGAAAACCCTAATCTGGTATTTTGAAAAAATACCCCTATTAATTATTTACACCTGAGTTAAATGCTCTTAGTTAATGTGTTGCGGGTAACACTAGGTCATGGGGTTTTACGATTTTACCCCTTGTTTAAAAACCACCATCAACAGCAATGTACCTAAAAAAGTACTACCCGTAAGAGAATGGTGATTACTCAGGAGAAGAAAGGAACGACAATAGCCTACCATGTTCTATCCCAGATCAAAGGTATTATAAACCTTACTAATCAATGAATGAAATTGTTAGCTAAAAAATTAGTTTTGATTAATAAAATTGGGTTAGAATAGACACCCTCCGTCCGAATTGATGATGAGGCAAGGCAAGGCATAACTGCGCATATGTCAATCTCGGATCCTCGGGGCGAAAGATCCTTTCATGAGGCATAAGAAAAAATAAGATGTCCCCTATAGAGATACCTTGTTGAAGTAAAGAAGTCTTCACGCTGAACGCGTAGGGTTACAGGAAAACTATTTCCCACGTAGGAACCCTCGCCACTACGGTACCTTATGGACAAAGGATACTTAGGTAGGATGATAAATGTTCCACCAAAGGTTAAGTATACCTTAGCACCTAGTGATAACTTTATTGTGCAATCAATTATACACATTACGTCTAAATAAAAAAATATATGCAATAACATAAGTGAAATAATAATTTTACCAAGATAGGTCTGACATGTCTTAAAAGTTGTAGATAATGAGGGTTCAAACCATCACAAAGTATTGTTTCAAAGAAGGGAGACATCACAAAGGCACCTCAACTGAGGGCATAAAACAACAAAGAGTCTGGTTAAACAAAGCTAGATACGACAGAATCAAGGATAAGGAAGACGAGGAAAGACAACTCCGTCAGCTTGGCGTTCAGCTTCCGCAAAGGAATCATTGATGTAATCAATGGCCGAGCGCTCGAATTGCACCTTCATTTGGGAAGCCTGAGTCTCCAAATCAGAAGCAGACTTTCGACGAATCTCTATCACCTGGGTACTAAGTTGGTCATTAGCATGCTGAAGTGACTCGACTTTGAACTTCGCATCATCATCAAATTGACGAGCAATCTCCAACGAAGATACTTGGCCCTCAAGACGGTTAATCTTGGCATTCGATCCAACAAGCTATTCCTGGAGACCTTTGGATGTAAGATGGATAAGTAAAGAAAATCGGCAATAAGGGGCACAAAGAATGTTGCGGAATAAAAGAAGCCCTAAGATACCTCCAGCATGTCTAAGCGACTCTTCTAAACTATGCTGGGATTCGGGAAGATCCACCTCGGCATCATCAAGATCTTCCACAAGAGTGTCTCATTTGTTCCAAAGGTCTTCAACATAAATCCGGAGCGAAGCATTCTCAGAGGATAAAATCTGGTAAACATTCTCTAACTCTTCCAATATCTTAACCAAAGATGCATGGGACATGGAAGAAGGCACGGAACCAGCATTGGTAAGTTTTTTCTTAAGAGAACAGACCTTAGAAGATAAAACATTACGTTCTGCAGTAACCTTAGCTAAGGAAGCGCATGATCTTCGAAATCCGCATGAAACTTTTTACGGATAATTTCTTGAGATGAGAGGCGTTTTTCAACTAAGGAAATATCCTCCTTTTTCTTTAGTATTAGACCCTCTTTCCACTTGATGGATTCTTCACACTCTTTACGGAGTGAAGCCATCTGGTTCAAAAGATTTGTGTTATGAGAAGATTCAAGAGCAATTTGGGCCTCGTTGTGAACAGTCACGTTCATCAACCGGTCAAACTTTTTCTGATAATACCAAACATCGGAAGTCAACTTGGCTACCTTCTCCCGTAGATGTCTAAGCTCACTAGAGCTACCAGCTGAAAGGCGTAGGTTGTCTCAGGACTATACTACCAAGTAAAAGTGAAAACAGAGCTAAGGAAAAGAAGAAACGAACCTATGGCTTTGGAAGATTCAGCGGCCAAAGCGGAATCAGCGTCCTGGCAACCATCCTCAGCATCCTTTGCAGCACTATTTGCTCTCTCAAGGGACAACAAGCAAGCCTCCAAGGATCTTTGAGTTTTTCTCATGTCATCATCTAGCAAAGTTATCTTGGAAACAGAATCAGCACCACCAGAAGAAGATTGTTGTGCGCTAGCAAGGGCATGATCTTGTCGAGTACGCTCCAGCAGAGCACTCAAGTGAGTATATTTAGCCCTATAAAACTTGAACAAGGTGCAGCCAACATCGATTTGTTTGCAAAGCTGCAAACAACGGAGCATAGGAACAAACGGAGGTTCAAGATAATGCACAAAACAATAAGGTAAGAATCACTTACTGAGAACAAAGAAAGACGAGGAAGGAAATCAGCGTAGGTGTCCATAAAGTCCTCCATCTCTTGGATGCTACCCCTGCGGATTTCACCAAATTTATTGCTAGAAAGAAGGCAGTCAGGGTCAAGGAATAGATCCTTGGCCACACGATATTGAGTAGACAAAACATCTAACTTAAAAGCAACCTCCAAAGAACCAGCCAGTTGGTGACGATCAACCTCAGCAGACAAGGGGCCCTTTGAATCCCGTAGTATGGCTTCAAGGATGACATCGTTAGAACTCATGAGGCTCAAGCTGTCAGGTAACTTACCCTTCCCAAGATCCGTAAGAACCCCACCAATCGCTTGAGAACGAGCATGGGGCACAAGTACTGAATCCTCACCACGACGAAGATACGGCATGGTGGATGAGCTGGGAATGGAAGAGAATGCTTGGCTAGAAGTACCACCTAAGTCCATATCACCATCAGAAGGAAGATTACCAGTACGGCCCAATCCGGTGATGAAGGTGGAGGCCCAAAAACTTTTCTAGCAGGGGCAGTAGAGCAGACTGAGCACTCCCTAAAGAAGCTGGCGTAACAGTGAAGGAGAAGCTACCAAGAGAAATCACAACCTTTTTCCTTGGCTGAGAGTCTGAATTACCAGCTCCACCACGGGGGAAACACCTTTCACAAACAAACCACTCGAGTGGAGCGAAGTAGCAGGAGATGATGGAATACTCTTGGAGGATACCACTATAGAACTGGTAATAGTCGAGGTAACAGGTTGCGGATCATTAGGATAAGAGAACGAGGGTACCTTTGGCAATGAAGTAGGAGTCGCATCTTGAACACTAAAAGGGATCATCAATGAAGCATCACCACCAACAGGGAGGTTTTCACCTTCCATAGAGACAGCACGAATGGGGCTGGGAATATATTCGGAAAAATCTTCCTCAATATGTTCCAAGTGAGGGCTAAAGGAGGTATCCTCTACGTCCTCCATATCTTCGTCATCTTGCTCTTCCGTAGCAGCCTTAGGATCCTCATCGGATTCCTCAACATCAATCACGGCCTTTAACTTGCATTTTCTCTTGGAAGACTGTAGAAGAACACATGCGCAAGCCAAGGATTAGGGGCAAAATACTAGGAAACCTACAATCACAAAGGTATGGCTATAATCCTTACCTTCGCAGGTGTTGGTGTAGCTACTTTAGCCTAAGCCTTTCTTTTCCTGGTCCTAGTAGCTATGGAGTTACCAGCAGAGCCTGGAGTAGTCCTAGAAGTAGAACCAGGAGCAGTTCCAGCAGAAAAAGTAGGGGCAGACTGCAAAAAAAACCATCAGAATACCGAACAAAGGCTGCAAAGCAAAAAATAAAATGAAAAATCTCTGAAGGTTACCTCATGAGAATCAGCATGGTTGAAAACCCAAGTCTCATATCCATCATACTTTGCAGGCAAAGAAAAAGTTGTATGAGGGACGTTGGGATCTGCGGTAGTAAAGCCGTAAGCCAAGGGACCCACCACACGAAGAGGAGTAAGACCCCAGTGATCATCATGATCAAGACGGATATGGTCAGGCTTCGGCAAAGAAAGCTTAGCAGAATAAGGGATGACAGTCAGACCAGTCTTATCAATCTCCTCCAACAGACGAAGGATGTTACCCTCCCTAATTTGTTAGCAGTAACATGGATACGACGGGGCCAAAACTCCAAGGAAGAATGTTACTTTTTTGAATAGCATCAACATAGGTAGCATTGAATTTGAAGGGGTTTAATCCTCTTGCTTAGAACTCCTAGCAACAAAAGGGTCATAATACTTCAAAGTAGTTTTTCCCTTGCTACGATAACAGCACTCACGAAGGGCACGCCAGAAGTTACCAGTGTATTGCATAATCCTTCGAACCTGAGTTTTGTTCACCGGATCATCCCTAGTAGACAAAACGTCAAAGTAGAAAGGATCCTTCCTACTAAACAAAGGTAGGAGCATACCTGCGGCCAACTGACCAACACTGATCAAGAGGTTGTTCTCATCATAAGGAAAGCTTCGAATCATGGATTCGGTGAGAATGTCAGGGCCATCAACAAAGAAGATCTCAAACTTGTGCAGACGGAAACACTTGGAGATCTCAGCCAAGGATAAATGCGCGTAGCTATCTTTGTCACGCAGCTGCAGCCTTTGGAGCTCATAATGAGGAGGGGGGGTTCCTCAACAGCAACTTCTTCTACCTCAGCATCCGCAACCACTTCAGGTTCCACAGCCACCTCAGGCCCATCAGGTAACTCAGTATCCTCAGGGGGTGGAGAGGGCGTAGCATCAGGATGATCCATTCGCGGAGGTAGATCAGTAGACGACCTAGGCATCGGATCCCTACGCACATGATTCTTCGGGAGTCTCATGATCCTAACACCAATAGCAAGAACAGTGCATCAACAATGGCGAACCAAAATTACAGTCGGCTCAAAAAAATGTTTGGGACAAAAATTACAAATACTTTGGGCATGAGTTTAATTAAACCAACCAAGGGAAACAATTTAGCCACTCCACAGAGCAAAATGAGTAACGATTAGACATCCTAGTCAAATTCGCAAACCCGAAATCATGGAAAAGCAAAAATGGAGTAACACCCATTTTCTCAAGCAACACAGAGAGCACAGATAAAGTTACGAACAGTGCATGCAGACATTCAAAAGCATCAATGGTATTCAAAGGCGAGTGACCAAAATCCGAGCAAGGCAAATCTGAGATAGAAATTCGAACAACCAGAGAAGAAGCAAAAGATCACTTACATGTACGTGATGATCGAGTGCTGAAGAACAAGAGCTTTTGGGAGTCGATGGAAGACCAACAATTGAAAGCATAAGAAGAGCGAAAATCTCTAAGAAAGGGATGGAGAGTGGCAGTTCGGGGAGAATGAACGGAGTTAATGAAGTTCCTTCTCTTTATTCTCTTATTATAGGCGGCTGGAGAATCCAAAAATTTGGATGACCCGAAATTCAAGGGGAAGTTATTGCATGAAATGACACATGGGGACCACCCAACTGGTACGTGCAAAAATGGCGGCGTTATGGAAGTTTTTCCTTGCAATCCTACCAAATGGTAGAATATGAAAGAAAACGGGCAAACTGTGAATATCAATATTCTGCGGAGCACGTGTCGCGGTCTCAGTGGACGTATGCAAGATAACTGTGTAGCCCTCGCTATATATAGGAACCTGAGTATCAGAAGACACCTTCGTAGATCTACTTTATCTTATCCCAAGAAGGGACACCTAAACGGCCAAGATAGAAAAGTAAAGCCTAATCTAGAGAGAGGCAGTTGGCGAAGGGACATAGGTAGATGATATATCTAATCAGCATTAAATGCACAAATCTCTTATATATACGCTTAAACAGAGAACGTGGAGAGAGATGATGTGGCAGAATCTGCCTAGCAAAGATTAGCAGTGAACGAAGGTACAATCTGTACTGAGGTTGGGATGTTCCCGAAGGAACGTGGGTCAACTAAGGTGGTAGAGTCCGACATGAGAAAGCACGCGGTGAACGAATGTACCATTTCTACGGAAGGTATATCATGGAACAATAACGATGTATCCAAGGACAACAAAGATATACCTGGAGCAAAAGGGGCGATAAATACCAAGCTTCACCAACAAACCAGGGGCCTTCAATATCTAGTCCTAAGCTTATACCTCTTTAATGTTTAAAACTTAAGAATTTACTTCAACTTGAGTTATCTCTATTACTTTGGGAAGCATTTAATATCTTTTGTAACCACCAAAACTTAATACAAATAATCACTCATTACCCCGTGGACGTAGACAAAAGTCGAACCACGTAATCTCTTGCGTCTCATAATAACTTTGTAGTATTTACATTATATTCATATTCTTCTTTATTATTGTGATCTTGAATACCTTTTATTACTTAGCATTATTAGTTCAACAGAGGCATCAATACTACATAGTATCTGATTCTCTGAGCTGTATACATTACGTATACTATATGGGAAAATTAGTAGTCACAAAAAGTAATAGCGTAATTATGCTTCTCTAGGAAATTTAGATATTTATAGGACGACTCTAGCTACAACTAGGACATAAAGAGCCATGATTGAGATTCTCGGTTGCATGGAGTCCTCTATTTAAATGATCAAAAGGCTATGTATAACTTACAATCAAAGATAAGTTCGTGAACTAGTTTTTATATTTATGAATTACTTTTGTACAAAGTATACTAAACTACTCAGTATATATTGATCATGTAAGCATGTGAGAAGTTTCCTTTGAAGTTACTAAGAAGAATGTGCACCCACCTATTTATCGATATAAGCCCCATGCATAAAGAGTTAGCTCAGGAACAATGGTTAAGTTTTTCGTGAACCATGATACAATATAGATATCCTAGTTACACCCGAAAATAGACCAGTTCGTGAATGAAATAGATATGCAGTGTACATGAACATTAAAAAGTAGCACAGTTCCCGAACTAGCCAAAACTTTTGTATTCAATACGAAACAGAAGTTCACAGGAACCTCTAAAAATTGCATAGTTCACAGACTGCTCAAATTAGTCCTTCTATGTGAATAATTAAAAAGGTCCAAGAATATCTCAAAACAGTCTAGTTTGCGAACTGGTTGATTCAGTTCGTGTACGCGACAAAATAAGAGATTTAAAATTAAAATAAATTCAAAGTTCAAGAACGGGTAAAATCAGTTTGTGAACTTGAATATAATTTAATATCTTTCGTAAGTTCTTCGCAACTATAGTTTGTTAAACAAAAAAGTGTCCTCATCCTTATATACGACATCCCAAGTTTGGGCGTCCAAGACGACCCACAAACCAGCGTGTAGGTGGTAGGCTAGTGTTCACACCTATAAGAAAACGTGATCTAAGCCACTCAAATCATCCTATTAGATAAGATTCATTGCAAACCCTAATTTAGGGTTTTGCCCATAATGCTTTATGTTTCTTTGGAGATTTATCGCTGGGGTGATGGAATTGATCTGTGGTCATCCAATCATGCTTGAACTTGAATTTCCAATCATGCTTGTGGAGTTTCATCATCATATAATACTAAAGGTCGTGTGTATTCTTGGGGGTGATGGAATTGATCGTGGTCATCCAATCATACCTTTGTTTGCTGGTGTCATCCCGAGAGGATGTTAAAGTGGTTTACGGTGCGAGACGTTGAGGTAGATCCGGAGAGAGAGTGTTGACGCGGGATTCGAGCGAACAGGGGTCCGGAGAGAGCATTGAGGCGTCTCTTGAATAGACTATTGAAGCGGCTTCTGGGGGAGGGAGAGTTGGAGTGGCTTCCTCTCAGTTCGATTTACCCTTGTGAATTCCATGATTCTTGACAGACCATCTTTCGTGTTGAAGAAGTCCTTGACTGACGGTGAAGGAACTTCATGCAGAGCCTCGATCCCCAAGCGTGGTTTACATGGTTTTGTTCGTAGTGGTTTTTGTCGAGCCTGGTATGGAATATCTCGAAATGTGGCACTGGAGTTGGAGTTGGCGGACACGCGAGGATATTGTATCTCGGTGGTTTTCCTTCTGAAGGTGAAGGTTGTATCCTTTGTTGGTACCTTAACATGTCGATGTTCGGTGAGGAGAATCGCTTTTGGAGCATTCCATTGGGCGGAAGTCTCTCGCTACTGCTAACAACGGCCGGTATATTGTCTTCCCCTTCTAATCACGTCTTGCTTCGAAAGTCGTCCCCTTTTGGTGTGAGTATGGGTTGAAGCTTCACCGTATGTCTTGATGGTTTCCTTCGAAGTCCGTCATTGTGGTGGGATGACGCACAATCTTGCATGGGCTAACCTTGGCCGTCCTAAGAGTCTTGAGAGAAATCACATTGGAAGATGCTCGTGTCGACGAGGGCCCTCCTGAACTCGAACCCTTGATGTGTGCGGTAACATGTAGGGCCGGTCGTGATCTTTTCTGCCATCATGTCGTCTTCGCAAATGTACGCTTGAGGAGTTGTCGGGATTTGCGGCTGCTACGACTGCAGTGACGGGAGGTGTTATACTTCTTGGAACATCTCTGCTTTCCGGCACCGGTGGTAGAAAGTGACGGCTGCATAAGGTGTATTGACCACGGTAGTTCCGAAATTATAGGACGGAGCCTTAACGTATCTTGTGTTACTCGCCGGGGAAGAAGAGGTTGAAAAGTTGCCCTAAGGAACTGAAAGTTGTACTTCAAAGGATGAAAGTCTCTCTTGCCCGGAAGGACGAGTTCTTTTTGAAGGACTTTCCTTGAAGGATCGTAGCTACCTACTTGTCCTTTAGATGTTCTTGTTTTTGAGTGATAGTGAGGATTCCTTTGACTACCGGTTTTGAAGTAATAGGTAATTGAATTGGTTCATTTTGAGATAGTTTGGTGAATGATTTTTCGAAAGAGGTTATTTTAAATGAAATTTGCATCTTGGTCATGAATGATTGCACATGTCACATGAAGTTGCAAACGTTGTGTGAAAGGAAAGCATGAATGAAACAGGACATGGTGTTTGATTACCGAGCCTCTTTCTCCACGTGTGGGATGCTAAGTCCCAGGTGAATTCTAAACTATCTTTCTTGTAAAATTGTTGAGTAGAACTTACTTGCTTTTGAATCCTCATTTGTATCAAACCGGAGTAGCCTCTCCAGAAAATCCTCCGCTTAACTTCTCAAAGCTATCCTCTGTGCCAAGCTTCTCTGAACAATGCGCTTCCAAAGCGTTGCACTCTTTGGTGGGGTGATGAAGGGACCCACCGGGTCCATTACTCCTTGTGTAGGTGGGCGCCGATATCGGGGGTAGCTTTATCTCTCCGTTCGTACCCACGTCTCCCAGAAAGCTCGAGGAATCTTCTTCATTGGGAAGGGGAAATGTAAGTACCTTGTGTCCGGCTTTCTGCGTTAGCGGGCGTTGCGATGTCTCCCCGTGGCTTTGATATGGAACGGGAGATGAAGTTGGAAGGCTTACGAGCACCATCATGTCTGCGGATTGTCTTCTAAGTAGAGGGATGTAGAAGGTGTCGTAATGTCACCGCTGAGTGGCTGGATTGAAACGCTCCATCCTCTGTATTCATGCATTTCTTGATTGATTTCTCCTTCCTCAGCGTTTCTTGATTGGTTGGAAGGCCGAGCGGATTGGACGATCTTCGGGCTTCGGCAAGAAGCTTTGAGGTATAAATCCTACGCAAGGCTCCATAGGCTGGTTCCCTTTCTTTATCCGGCAGACATTGTAGTACTAGGACAAGTCTTTTCTCCCGTGGAGTTGCCTCGGATCTTCATTGTCGGCTTGGACCATGCTTGTTCATCTTTCTGAGTCTCCTGCGTTTACGCGCTCTTTTTGCCTCTCCAGGTAAAGGTTTGACTCTGGCTAATGATTCAACATTTCTTGTCTGCTGAGTAGATGCTCGTCGACCCTTCTTGTAATTGTGCCGCTATATCATTGAAAAGGCGAAATGTCTCGCTCGCCTCCTGGTGATACCGGCTTGATTTGCCAAGACATCCTCAGCAGCTATGCTTCCCATGATATCCCGAACTTTGTAGTTTAGGATACATTGCGAGATGGAAAGCATCAATTGTTGATGGGTGAAAACTACTCTGTGAGAATTTGGTAATTTGGGGTGTGGATGAGGAATGAATCTAAACCTTCAACAAATTTAGCGGTGAGTGCTTGTAGATTCGAGAGATCAATCTGTGCAAGTCCGGCCTAAACCAAGAAATGGCCGTTCCAGACTTGTTTCGGTCACAAAGTGAAGGAGATGGGGTTGATCTTAGGGAGGAAGCGAAGAAGGTGTTGAGATTGTGAAGGTGTTGGCTTGCTTATGACTTGTTGAAGGATGAGCAAGCTTACGGTTGATGCAAAGCGGGCTCGAGTGTTTGAATACGGTTTTTGTATTAACACTTGGTTTATGCTTCGAACTTGTGTTGTTCTCCGTATTCCTTGTTGTTGGAAAGGGCGGAGACCCTATTTATACAAGTCATTGAGCCTCATTCACGTTTCTCGTGGGTAGTGGAGGTAGTGGAATGATGGAGTAGTGGAGTTGTGTGTCGGTAACACATGTCTTGCCCACTTTTCCTGTTCATCTCTAACCGTCCATGACTCCTAACACGTTCTTGTGATGCGCGTTACGCCTGCACTGTTTGTTTGGACAATGCAGTAAAGTATCCCCGTTTGTGACATGATTGACGGAATGTATCGTGGATCCCGAAAAACATGTAATTTTGTATTCAATACTTGTGAAGTATCATGTGTATTTTAAGTTCATTACGGTGTGGTAAAGTGATGGGTAATGACTCCTCACTAACCAAATAACTCCCGACCGGTTGTATAAAAATTGCGGATGAGATGATGTTGAGACACTCATCTGCACCGTTGATGAAATCGGGGTTTTTAAAGAGGTGCATCACTCTCATGGGAAGGATTTTTAGCCATACATGCTTCATGATGGTGTACACGAATAATTCATGGAAAAGGCCACTCAATTTGACCGTCAAAGAAGTGGTTGAGATATCCCTTCAAAGGAGTTCAATGACATCCCAAGTTTGGGCGTGCGTTCCAAGACGACCCATCTTGGTCGGTCTTTCGCGCGTGTAGGTGGTAGGCTAGTGTTCACACCTATGATTATCCCATGAAAACGTGATCTAAGCCACTCCAAATCAGTTGAGCGGTCGAGATCGATTTAGGATTTGGGAGATGTAACCGCGTGAGTTTGGTCGGGCGCCGGGCATGGTACAAAAAGAGGAGGTAGATGGGCCCACGGTGGTCATCTTTATGACCGGCCTTGGTTAAAATCTGTGACCCTCCATTTGCAGGGAAGAAAATGAAACCTAATTCAAAAGCAGCGACCAAAGTTCATGGTTGGCTTTGAGCGATTGGTCAAGTGTGTGGCGGTCACACGGTGATCGCGTGTCGACATGCTAAAACCCTCATCTAGCGAAGAGATGGATGGTTGCACATGTAATATCCGCAAACCCTTGAATAATGCTTGGTAACGGTTTCTTGGCAAGCAAAGGCCAAATATCTTTCGCAGGGGTGATGGAATTGAGTGGTCATCGATCATGCAATCTATAGTTTGTATTTACGCTTTGTGGTGATGGAATTGATGTGGTCATCAATCATGCTTGTGGAGTTGGATGTCGATCGATCATCGGCCTAAGGCCGTGTATACGGTCATCCAAATGCTTGTGGAGTTGGATGACTGCGATCCTATAAGATCCATACACAGCTTGGGGCGATGGAATTGATCTGTTCATCAATCATGCTTGTGGAGTTTTATGATCATATTTGGATGCTCAATCGGATTTATCAAGTACGTACTAGCTTGAACTTGAAATTTCATCTTTGCAATTCATCATAATACTAAAATCATACCTTTGTTGACTCAATCGTAGAAATACCTTTGCAATTCATCATAATACCTTCGTTGTCTTAGTAGATAGAATGGTGTAAATAATGAGTAAATAGGATAGTTATTCTTCACATACCTTTGTTGATGAAGTCCTTGTAATTAAGTGTCTTCGTTGTTCATCAATCTTCAAGTGTCATTTGTTGAATTCTGATGCTCAACTACCAACATGGTAGGTTGGGTCTCCCTTAATCTAAAATGGATTAGGATCAACACAGATGAGGCGGCTAGAGGAAACCATGGGATTGGAGGTGCAGGTTTCATATGTAGGGCACAACCTTTAGGCATCACTATTACACTAATAGCTGAGACATGTGCCATACCAGTGGCGTCAAGAACTGTGACAAAGAAGCAATAGGAAAAAAGTACAGTTCGAAACAATCTTGGAAAAGTTGTTTCGATTCATAGAACTCCAATACTGAACCGCCATGGTATATAGCTAAAAAATTATCGGAATCAAACAGAAAATACTTCAAATTCTGCAGTGTACTATCCATCACAAATGCAAGCAGAGAAACCAAACAAGTGAACAACAACAGATGGTCTAGTAAATCATGGGGCAGATGGAAGTCAATCAGAACATTTCTCTACAACAATTTAGGACCACACGATCCCGTCTTTTTAAATTCAAATTGTATTAAATGACTCAATGACGACCGGTATAGCATACCCTCATGTGATCACTTTTTAGTCTAATAAATACATTTTATGCTTCAAACAAAAAGATATGTATCAACATTTTTTTAATATATTTTTTTCTTGTCTGAGGGTAAAAAAGAAAGGTAGTATATGGTGGTTTTTTTGAATTTTTTGAAGCATAGGTTGTGCTTTATAGTTTTCATCTCATATAGATTTCTATAATTCTTCAATTTTATCTTTTGAAATGACTGATGGCTTATGCTTTCCATCATTTTTTATAAACTTTCCAGCTATCGTTTTTGTATGGTTTTTGGATGCAAAAAAAAAAAAAAAGAACAATTGTGGCTGCTGGGATTCGAGCCCAGGTCTCCACGGCCACAACGTGGAATTCTTACCACTAAACTACAGCCACATAGTTGGGATACGACCAAATCTAATTGAATCTAAATGTCAGTAACGGGAAACTCCACATTATATGTTCGTCAACTCAAAGCCAGGGTTTGAGTCTTTCTTGTTCATTACCAAAAGAACAAGCTATCTCTGTTTGACATCTTTTCTTTTTCCTGGTAGTATATGGTTTCCAGAAGGAAGTTTTTTATCCAAATCGAGTAACCTGCCCAAATTCATAACCCAAGTGTTTGGTCGATGCCCTTGTGCATGCCAATATTTGTTGCATTGTTTGTTTATTATCACGTGCATAAGAAAAATAAATAAAAATGCATGTATGAATTGAGTGTGTTTAGCATGCGTCATAGTATTCACAACTCAAGTAAGAGGCCAGATAGTATCATCACCAGACTGCGGGGCTAAACCCTATTTCAGAGTCTATGCGGTATAGGATTTGGAGACCGCCTCATCGTCAAGGGCTAAATATAATCTATTTCCAAAATTTGTAGACCTTGTATAAATCGGTCAAGTTATTGAAGCCGATATATAAGAAGGCCTAGCAAGTTATTTTCATAGTCTTCGTAGTCTAGTTTTGTCCTACTGGCTTCTGTTATTGTTGTTCATAGATATTTGACCGTTACGTTATTAATTCGATCAAGCTATGGCGATCGCGTTAGAGCTGTACCCGAGCCAAGATGATCTCCTCTACGAAGAAGAAATTCTTAGAAATCCCTTCAGTCTAAAGCTCTGGCAGAGATATCTAGTTGCACGCATGGAATCTCCCTTCAAAAAGAGATCAGTAATGTACGAACGAGCTCTAAAAGCTTTACCTGGTAGTTACAAGCTCTGGCATGCATATCTTAGCGAACGAACAGAGATGGTGCGAAATCTTCCTGTAACGCATTCTTCGTATGAGAGTCTGAACAACACGTTCGAGAGAGCATTAGTTACCATGCATAAGATGCCAAATATCTGGCTAATGTATTTGCAAACACTGACCGAACAAAAACTTGTAACGCGTACGCGTAGAACGTTCGATAGGGCATTATGTGCATTACCAGTGAGCCAGCATGATAGAATTTGGGAACTTTATGTGTATTTTGTGCGTCAAGAAGGGATTCCAGTTGAGACTTCACTTAAGGTTTGCAGGAGGTACTTGAAGTTGGCTCCAACTTATATAGAAGATTATATCCACTTTTTGGTGAGTTCCGAGTTATGGCAAGAAGCTGCGGAGAGATTCGTTGAAGTTTTGAGTGATGATAAGTTTTGTAGTATTAAAGGGAAGACAAAACATCAGCTGTGGCTTGAATTGTGCGAATTGCTTACGCGCCATGCAACGGAGGTGTCAGGTTTGAACGTTGAAGCGATTATCAGAGACGGGATTGGGAAGTTTACAGATGAGGTTGGGAGGTTATGGACATCTCTGGCGGATTATTATATTCGCAGAGGGGTGTTTGAGAAGGCGAGAGATGTGTTTGAGGAGGGAATTACTAGTGTGGTAACAATTAGAGATTTTAGTTTGATTTTTGATGGGTATACTCGGTTTGAAGAGAGCGTAATTGCTGCGCATATGGAGGCGTCAGATATCAGTGACGAAGCTGATAATAATCAGGATAATAAAGAAGTGGATGAACGTTTTAATGCTGAACTTTCACTGTCTGAGTTTGCAATGAAGACTCTTCATGGTTTCTGGCTAAATGATGATAATGATGTTGACTTGAGGATGGCTAGATTAAAGCAGCTTACCGAAAGAAGACGGCCTGAGCTTGTTAACAGTGTTCTTCTGCGTCAAAATCCTCACGACGTTGAACAATGGCATACAAGGGTTCAGCTTTTCAAGGGTAATCTAACAAAACAAATACAAACCTTGACCGAAGCTGTAAGAACTGTAGATCCCATGAAAGCAGTGGGCAGCCCTCACACTTTATGGATTTCTTTGGCCAAGCTGTCAGAGCACGACGATATTGCAAATGCAAGAGTGGTCTTCGATAAGGCAGTGCAAGTTAGTTACAAAACAGTAGATAATCTCGCCAGTGTTTGGTGTAAATGGGCCGAAATGGAACTGAAGCACGACAACTTGGAAGAAGCACGGGAGCTGATGAGGCGTGCAACAGCAGAGCCTTCTGTGGAGGTTAAACGGAGAGTTGCTACTGATGGTAATGAACCAGTTCAGATGAAGTTGCACAAATCTGTAAGTTTGTGGCGCATGTATGCAGATCTGGAGGAGAATTCTGGAGACCTGGAGTCCGCTCGTGCAGTATATGATCAGATACTCGATTTGAAGATAGTTACACCCCAAATTATACTCGATTATGCAAAATTACTGGAGAAACATAAATACTTCGAGGATGCGTTCAAGGTTTATGAAAGAGGTGTCAGAATATTTAGATATCCACACGTGAAGGATATTTGGTTCACATTTCTCTCCAAATTTGTTGAAAGATACAAAGAAAAGAAGCTGGAAAGGTCGAGAGAGTTGTTCAGGCATGCAATTGAAATGGCTCCTCTTGACAATGTGAAGCCACTATATTTGCAATATGCAAAACTGGAAGAGGATTACGGTTTTGCTAGCCGTGCAAGTGAAATCTATGACCAAGCTGTACAAGCTGTACCTGACAAGGAGAAGCTGCAGATGTACGAGACTTACATAGCCAGTGCACCAAAGTTGCACGGTGCTCATTGTGTTCGAAAAATAAGGGAGATATTTGAGCAAGCCATAAAATCTGAGATGCCGAGCGAAGATGTCAAGACTATGTGCATGAAATATGCAGACTTTGAAAAGAGTTTGGGAGAAACTGATCGTGCTCGTGCTATTTACGTTTTCTTATCACAGTTTGCCGATCCACCATCGGACGATAAAGAATTTGAACTTGCACAAAGGAATGTACCTGCTGCGGCATTTGGTGATTTGGCACAACAGGAGAAGGGCAAATATAAAAATGCCAGAAAGAGGGACAGTGACGGCAAGCCTGGCGCCCGTGAGAGATTCAAGAAACGAAGACAGTAATGGCTACAATACTATGTTTCTCGTCAAGCAGAAAGTTAAAATTTAGTGTTGATTGTTGTACAGTAGGTGTAAATTGAATTCAAAATTTAATGCAATATCTTTGCTAAATTTCAGCTCCAGAAACATATTTTGGATTTATTTTTTTTCTTTTTGTTTTTGTTTTTTATTTGAGAAAAGGAGGGATTAAGATGAAGAAATCTGTACAAGCAAAGGAAAATGTGCACCCAGAGACAAAATTCTCCAAACAGTGAAAAACAAACTTAAGTAAGGAGATTAAGGGAGAGCAAAAATGACTTTCCTATTATGAAACCTCAGTGGGCGGTGTAGATCGCACTTGCCTGATATAACCCCAGGTATCAGACTTTGGAATTTTAATGTCCTATAAATACTCTCTTGTCATATACGTTTTCCATCCATCAACTTAGTCTAGTATTACGACGATCCTTGTTCACAATCAGGTTAGTAATTCAAAACCCTACTTCTCAATATTCTGAAATGTGTTTTCGGTCTGGAACTAACATAAAAGAATTAATAGAAATTGATGAGAAATCTACAAAACAATGGGTTTCTGATAAACTGGTATCGATTTTAAGAAAGGGAAATAACCCTAGTACAATTGCTCAGTATGTAATTGGATTAGCAGAACAATCATCTTCTGCTGAAGAAATTTTGAATCGTATTCTTGAATTCGACAGGTCTTGTCCGATTACTGAGACTCGATTGTTTTCTTTAGAATTGTTTCGTAGAATTACTGGTAAAAGGGTTATGTCGACTGGTCGTTCGAGTGATTATCCAGGATTTCAAAAAGACTTGGAGGAATCGGGTAATGGGAGAAGAAGGTATAGAAAGAGAAATCGTGAAGAAGATGAAGTGAAAGATGTCCACAGATTCAAAAAAGCTTCGAGGAGGAAAAGTGTAATCCAGGATTCAAGAGAAGTTTCAAGAGCAAGATATTTGAAGGAAAGGCTGAAGAAAAAGTTGGAGGAACTCAAGGAAGAGATAGAAGAGGATGAGTATCTATTATCGGGAACTCGCAGGCTATATTACAGAGAAAGAGTTTACGAGGTGATTAACAGTATACCCGGAGAAGATGATGTGCCTAAAGCTTATGATAATGACGGGGTTGTAAATCGGAACAAGAGATTTGAGGACCGTGACAAGGAACCAGGAGGTGTGGATACTGGAGGTAAGATGACACGGGAGGAAGTGGCAAATTATCGTTCAGCAAAATATAGGGAGTTCAAGGGATTGATAGGAAGCAGAAGAGGAGATAGAATAAAAAGATTTTAAATACATTCGAGAAGACGACAACAAAAAGTTAGAAAAAGCCATCCATGTCTATCACCATTACAACCATGGAAAAGGTAATGGAATCATGTCTCTCTGTACATGTGCTTTTGAAAAAAATATGCACGCTCTGGATAAGAAGCTCAGAATGGGTTATTATGCAAATTCATACAAAGATTTGTTATGGATCTTTTAAAAACTAATGAAAATATGATGTTAGTTCAGTTGTTATATCGTAACAATGAATCTACCTAAAACAATTCAGTTTATAACCCAATTACTTTATATATAGTGTGTACTACTGCTTAAATTCAAATTTTAGTGTTTTTTTTTTCTTTTTCGTTTTTGCAAACAAATTTATTTTGTTTTCCCCCATTATAACCATTGGTAATGGCAAGACCTCTTGGCCTCTACTAAGTATCCAAATGGCCATATATTCAGGTGTATGCATAAATCTCCAATATCTTACGAGCTCTACTTTTGTTTCCTGATGGACACTTTAAGGAAAACACACATAACACACAAGATTTTGAAGGTAGCTCGTGCACATTGGAAGTGGTTAAAAAGATTATAATCAACTGACAGAGAGCTCTAGTTTTGTTTCCTAATGTTCACATTGGCCTCTACTAAGTATCCAAATGACCATACATTCAGGTGTATGCATAAAAATGCAACGTTAAATCTCCAATATCTTCTTACGAGCTCTAGTTTTGTTTCCTAATGTTCACCGGAATCCAATTCCTTGAACCGAATGATGCAAGTGAACATTTTGTAATTAAGAATTTTGATTCCTAGGAATCCAATTCCCTTGAAAATGGTAGAATTCCATTGTATTGGTCCAATAGTGCAATGAAATTGAATTCCGGGATAAAAACAAAGATAATTGAATTACCTCAACCGAACATGAATTTTTAGGATTTGAATCCAATTCCGATTACCCCATAATTGAAGTCTTAGGTTTCCAATTCTCCCAACCGAACGGGCTGTTAAGGAAAACACACAAGATTTTGAAGGTAGCTCGTGCACATTGGAAGTGGTTAAAAAGATCATCTTCAACTGACAGAGAGAAGTGAAGAAATTTTCCCTCCAAAATTCTATCAATCCTAAACTCTTTACTCTAAACCATAGACTGATGCTTCGTTTCGCTCTTTAGTGTCATGAGTGTCGTTCTTCTTCTTTAATAGCCATACGCCATAATATTCAGCTCTAGATAAATAGCGAAAAACAAAAATCCATCCAAAAGGACCAAAACCCATGTTCTATTCTTCCAACAATCCCCGGATTGGGCCAAAGGAGGTGGTGAAAGATGCCCACAAAACTTCTCCTCAGCCAAATTGAAGGTAAGGTAACAATCATTTCTAGTTCAAAGCCCATCCAATAAAGAGTACCATTGGCAAGAACTGGCAAGGAAAAGTTCTCCACGGATTTGAGATGATTTTAGAATCGAAGTTTACGAGCTTACCAGAACGATCAGCAAAAAAAGGGTAAATAAGATGAAGATGATGTAAAAAGTGCATCCAAGGGAACGATGCATGATGAGAAACAAGATTATTCCAATCTCTTCAGGTAATGACTTCGAAATAATCCATCAAAACCTCTGGTTGAAGAAGAAACATTATTCACAGAGGATGTCTTAGAAGTCCAAGGCTTAAGAAAATAGAGATTGAATTGAAGACTTTGGTTTTACAGAGTAAAGGTGAGAAAGGAATCGGTTTTGGAGAGGCTGGCGTTTGTACAAGAAGTGTATGTTTGTCCAACTCAAAACTGACTCAGAGTTGACTTGGCCTGACTCAGCTTGACTTGGTTCTAATTTGATCCGACTCAAATTTAAAGGATCCTTTTTTGTGGTTGGGTTTTCACATCAGTAACTCTGAAGATAAGAATTCTTGAGTGCTTTGGTAATTTTGGGGTGAAAATGGATCAATGGATTATAAGTCTATTGATTGTACCATGGAATGGTGCTTGTTACTCCAATAACTATAAGTCTAAACAGTTTAGACTCAAATATCTACAGGAACATAGCTTCAAAACAAGAACAAGAAGTGATGAAATATCTTCTTTGCAGATTAAATTGAAGGGGATGATCTATTGAAGGGCATGTAAACCATAAAGGTTACGGGAAAATGGGGACATCACCACAGAAATCTTAACTACTGTACAAACAAAGAAGCAACAAAATATGGAACCCCTAAAATCAATTACAAGAAAAAAAATCCACTGATCCACTACAAATCTATAAATAACCCAAGATAAAAGTTTTGCATACAGCCTGGACGCAAAACACAAGATCTAAAATCTTAAGTAGGAGTAACTAAAAAAAACAAAGAATATTGGTTCCTTCATTTCATGATGGCACGGAACCAACACTTTTGACAGTGAAATTGTCATCATAATCCAAACCTAAATAACGCGCAAAACAACGAAAAACAAGATATTGATTCTTGATGACATCTTCTCTGCTGCTTCTGCGTAAACTAAAAAGATGAAGAAAAAAAATATTAGATTCACTTAACCCGCACACAAGTCTTGGGGCAATAACAATAAACTCTGGAAAAAATCACCTTGTCTGTAACTGATGGTGAGACGGTCTCCACTGCTTGATCAAAGTGTGTTTCATTGATCGTCCATTTCTTCATTTCAAAACCGACTTCACCTGATTTTTTCGACATTCGCTTCTCCATCAGCGCAATCATGCCAGCTTTGTCAACCTGCAGAAACAAGCCGTATCTTTGAAGATCATAACAAGAAGACAGACGGCAGCGTGTTGCCCTGGATCTCAAAATCATATTATTAAAGAGCAATGTGTGCTTACCACTCTAGCAAGATCAGCTCCACTTAGATTCTCATAAGCTTTTTTCAGACCGAGAGCATCGAAATCTACCTCCTCAGATATTGGTTTACCCTTGGTAAGGGCTTTTAAAATCAACCCGCGTTCTTCTGGACTCGGCAAAGGAACATATATGTGTTTCCCTAAACGACCAGGTCTTTTGATAGCTTCATCCATCACCTCCGGCCTACAAATACGTACGACAACAGACAGGTTGTTTTGTTAGATCCTATTGAACAGAAGAGATTTTCTTTCTTCCTCTCCTTCTTCTATTTCTATAAGAATGGGGAGAGAGTGCATACCTGTTTGTAGCACCAATCACAAAAACACCATTCCGTTTGTTACCCCCATCTAGCTCTATGAGTAACTGAAATCGCAACACAAACATCGATTTTAAACAACTTGTAGAATGCCGAAACCTTCCTTGATATTTGCAGATAATAGAATACACAAAGGCAATAACAGACAGGATCAAAAATATACTTAACCTGGGTCAAAACGCTCTCAACCATTCGCCGTCCTCCTTCCATTGGTCCGTTTCCCCGCTTTGGTGCTATTGCATCTACCTAAGAAGTGGAGCAATGCGTTTTAAAAGTTGCAAAATCAAAGAATGGAATGATGTGGATTCAACAAAGTCCAATGCAACAACCAGCATCAAGGTAATAATATAACCTCGAGTGGCTCATAAAACATGCAAAGTTCTCGTGTAAGCTGACACTATGAAGTTACATGTCACCCTCTGCCGCTTGTCAGTCAGGATTATTTCTTGAGATTCTATGATACCAATTACTCTAAAGGAATGATGTATGAAAACCATCTTAAGACATAAAACTAGAACCAACAAGGTGGAATAAAACTCTGCGTACCTCATCAAAGAAAAGAATGCAGGGAGAACATATCCTAGCACGACTGAATATTGTTCGAACTGCCAGCTCACTGTCTCCCACACACTTAGACAGAAGTTCAGGGCCCTAACCATAAATAATATTTACATTTCAAGAGTCAGATTTACTGAATAGTGAATACTAAGGAATACCACTAGGAAAACCAGAGAGTATGAGAAAAGACACATACCTTAACGTGGATAAAATTTACCCCTGCCTCATTTGCTACAGCCTTAGCAATTGAAGTTTTACCACAACCTGGAGGCCCATAAAGCAAAAATCCTTGCTCAAAACCTACACCAAATTCCTGAAGAATCCAAGCATATGGCAAGTAAAAATTATTTACCAACATTGTGTGTAACGCGTAAATGAGTGGTAGGAAAAACTGTTAGACAGCGATAGCATCGCACAAAACCGACGGCATGAAATTTTAGATAGGCTATCCGACTAAAATGTAAAATTTCAATATTGAATTATTCAACATACTTGATAAGCTAATGCGAACAAGGATGAAATTAAGTATATTTGTTTACCTCATATTCCTCAGGGTATTTTATACGACTGACAATATAATCGTCGAATTCCTTCCTCAAGAAATCAAGCCCTCCGATATCCTCCCACTTGACATTAGGAATAGCTGAAAATCCTTCTCTTTTTAAAGATGGTTGAACCATTTCCTGCATATTTGCACGAAAACTATTTACAAGATATACGAGAGAAATAATCATTTTAACAATTTTATGGAGGTTTTTCCACTGGAAATAAAATACGGGTAACATGATCCCAGACAAACAAGAAAGATACAATACCCTATTCTTGTAAGAGACTTACTAGCAAAACTTTCAAATCAAGAAATTTTGGCAGAGAGATGAAAAATAATGAAAAGAAACTAGAACATCATGAAAAGGGCAGACAAGCATTGAAGGATTAGATATATTAGAGTCGCTTAACAGACACACAAGTCCTGGGGCAATAACAATAAACTCTGGAAAAAATCACCTCATCTGTAACTGATGGTGAGACAGTCTCCACTGCTTGATCAAAGTGAGTTTCATTGATCATCCATTTCTTCATTTCAAAACCGACTTCACCTGACTTTTGGGACATTCGCTTCTCCATCAGCGCAATCATGCTAGCTTTGTCAACCTGTAAAGACAAGCCGTATCTTTGAAGATCATAACAAGAAGATAGACAGCGGCATGTTGCCCTGGATCTCAAAATCATATTACTAAAGATTAATGTGTGCTTACCACTCTAGCAAGATCAGCTCCACTTAGATTCTCATAAGCTTTCTTCAGACCAATAGCACCGAAATCTACCTCCTCAGATATTGGTTTACCTTTGGTAAGGGCTTTTAAAATCAACCCGCGTTCTTCTGGACTCGGCAAAGGAACAAATATGTGTTTCCCTAAACGACCAGGTCTTTTGATAGCTTCATCCATCACCTCCGGCCTACAAATACGGTACAACAACAGGTTGTTAGATCCTAACGAACAGGATAGTTTTATTCTTCTTATTTTATATTATGTTATGTAATAAGAATGGGGACAAGTGCATACCTATTTGTAGCACCAATCACAAAAACACCTTTCCGTTTATCACCCCCATCTAGCTCTATGAGTAACTGAAATTGCAACAGAAATATCGATTTTAAATAACTTGTGAAATATCTGAACCTTCTCTGATATTTGCAGGTGTTATAGAATACACAAGGGCAACAACAGACTGGCTCCAGTCCAGAATATACTTAACCTGGGTCAAAACGCTCTCAACCATTCGTCGTCCTCCTTCCAATGGACCACTTCCCCGCTTTGTTGCTATTGCATCCACCTAAGAAGTGAAGCAATGTGTTTTAAAAGTTGCAAAGTCAAGAGCATAAAATATGCGAGGCAGAATGGAATAATGTGGATTCAACAAAGTCCAATGCAACAACCAGCATCCAAGTAATAATATAACCTCGAGTGGCTCATAAAACTTGCAAAGTTCTCGTGTAAGCTGACACTATGAAGGTACATCACCCTCTGCAGCTTGATGGTCAGGATTATTTCACTTTGAGATTCTTTGATAAAAGTGACTCTAAATGAATGATGTGCTAGATATACATGTCAGGTGTGATTACTAACTTAAGACATAAAAACAGAAACCTTCAAAGTGGAAGAAAACTCTGTGTACCTCATCAAAGAAAAGAATGCAGGGAGAACATGTCCTAGCACGACTGAATATTGTTCGAACTGCCAACTCACTGTCTCCCACCCACTTAGCAAGAAGTTCAGGGCCCTAAATGATCACCATAAATAATATTTACTTTTCAAGGGTCAGATATTGAATAGTAAATACGTAAGGAAAAACACTAGGAAAATCAGAAAGTATGAAAAAAGACAGATACCTTAACGTGGATGAAATTTGCCCCTGCCTCATTTGCTACAGCCTTTGCAATTGAAGTTTTACCACAACCTGGAGGGCCATAAAGCAAAAATCCTTGCTCAAAACCTACACCAAATTCCTGAAGAATACAAGCATATGGCAAATAGAAATTATTTACCAACATTGTGTGTAACGCGTAAATAAGTGCTAGGAAAAACTGTAAGACAGTGATAGCATAGTACAAAACCGACAACATAACCTATGTTTAGATAGGCCATCTACTAAAATGTAAAATTTTGATATTGAATTATTAAAGATACTTGATAAGCTAATGCTGCATCGAACAAGGATGAAATTGAGTATATTCATTTACCTCATATTCCTCGGGGTATTTTATACGCCTGACAATATAATCGTCGAATTCCTTCCTCAAGAAATCAAGCCCTCCGATATCCTCCCACTTGACATTAGGAATAGCTGAAAATCCTTCTCTTCTTAAAGATGGTTGAACCATTTTCACTGCTTCCTGCATATTTGCAGGAAAATTATTTATAACACATATGCAAGAAATAATCATTTTGACATTTAATAGAGGTTTTTCCACTGGAAATATAATATAGGTAACAAGAAAGATACATTACCCACTTCTTGTACGAGAGATACTAGGAATACTTGCCAATCAAGACATTTTGGCAGAGATAAAAAATAAGGAAAAGAAACTAGAACATCATGAAAAAGGCAGACATGCATTCAACGAAGTAACTATACATTAGCATACCCTTCATAACATATGACACAGATTTGACGACTTGTATATATATGGGTTGCATAGGTAGAAAAAAGAAATGACTTCTCATCGAGAACCACGTGGCTGTTCAAAGTTACCTCAAAGTCGGTCATCCTTATGTCGAGGTCTTTCATCTCCTCTGGTTCCAACCGCCGACTCCACCAGTTGACTTTGGCCTCTTCACTATCGGGTTTTCTGCTATAACTAATCCTTTTCATTGCAAGGTTACCAGCCTCCGTAACCAATGCTGACAAGTCAGCCCCAACAAAACCGCGTGTAGCTTTGGCAATATTTGAAAGATCAAAGTCACAATCCTTCGAAAGTTTAAGATTGCGCGTCAACGCAGATAAGATTTCAGCTCGTGCATTTTCATCAGGAACACCTAAACAAATCTCTCGATCAAATCTCCCAGGCCTTCTGAGAGCTGGATCCAGAACATCAGGTCTATTTGTCGCTCCAATCACAAGAACATAACCGGCTTTTTTTCTAGATCGTGCTGAACCTACTGACATGGGCTCTTCCATGCAAGTCAATAACTGTGTCACAATTCGTTGTTCAAAATCCCTTTTTAGATTTTTTCCCCTTTTTGAAGCAATAGCATCAATCTCGTCGATGAATACAACTGAAGGAGCTGTCCTGTATGCTTCTGAGAACAGATCGCGTATGTTCTTTTCGGATTCACCTGAAGCATTACATACATTAAATTTCTTTTTTTCACATTTAAGAAACAGTACCAAAACCCTGTGAATTCAATCCAAACATATGAAACTGAATGCTACAGAAGTGGAGTGAATCAAATCTAAACATTCCTCATGCCCCAGATAATTGGAAAAGTAAACCTATGAATGAAACTGATTAACACAAGTTTTTAATGTAATCTTCAGGTTAACTTCAGCTAAAAAGTAAACCTATTAATGAAACTGGAAAAGAGGAAATAGTAATAGACTGAGACATATTAATTGTAAATCATAGGAATGAAGTTCATACCTTGGGACCCAGAAACAAATTCAGCAGCAGATCTCTTGTAAAATGGAACTCCAGCTTCATTTGCAATGGCTTGGGCAAGTTTAGTTTTTCCACATCCAGGTGGTCCATGCAGCAAGATCCCAGCTGTGGGTTTAAAACCCAACCCCTGAGGCACCTCCGGATTGCAAAGTGGAAACATTACTCCCCACTTCAACTCTTCCAAAACCTCTTTTAATCCTCCGATATCCTTAAATCTCAGGCCTCCAGCTTCCTTGATCACTTCCTTATGATCGTCACTACTTTTCATCAATTTCACATCTGTGACATCCTTTGAAAGAGATAATCTTCTTTGTCGTAAAACTTTTAAAGCTTTTTTGACACGTTTGGCAAACATCTGTTCTTTTGATACTTGTTCATAATCTGGATATTGAGAACAAAGAAGCTTAACAATTTCACGACATCCGAGTTCACAATCAATATTGCATGATTTGATTCGATCAATTATTTCTTCTGGACTAAATTTAGAGGAATCATAGCCTCCAGACATATCTACAAAGCAGAAACCCTAAAATACAAGAAGAAACTCTAGGCTGTTCTTTTATAGGGAACACTGTGTAAGAAGCTTTTAATAGGTCTTCGAAATTTTCTAAAATAATTGATCAATAATCCTAAAACCCAAATACTCTTGCTAAAGAAAAAGAATGGTGAACTAACAATTTATATTGCTTTGTTTGAAAGAGTATTACAACGTTTTCCCTCAAGGTATTTTCTGCCCAGGAAGTTGTAACCTCCTTCTTCTATTCTTTTTCTAGTATTCTACAAATATTTCTCTGCCCCCTTCAAGGTACTCACTTGCAGCCTATTTATAGGGTGGCACTACTTCTATATACTAGTCAATCTAGGAATGGAAACTCCCTTATGTTTGTAATCTTCTAAAAATAGGACTCCTAGTTTTCCTTCTAGGATAAGGAAACTACTTCTAAACTTACTAGGAGGGGGAATTCTTTTGTTTGCAAACCTGGATATAGGATATTTCAATGGGCCTGTACTTAGAAACGGATGAAACCTCCTCCATCAGTGAAATTTATCCTGCAATTTAATTTGCATGCTTAAAATTCTTTCCTTAAGACAAACGAAAGAGTGAAACAGTGTACAACAAAATACTTAAAACTCTTGTTTCAACATAAAAGAAAATTTCTCCAAATGCCAGTAGATTTGACCAATGGCAGCTACTGTAAAAGTTGTGTTCCCTGTAATGACTACATTTTATCAATTCCAACAGCTAAACCCTGTAATGACTACATTTTATCAGGCCATTACCCATCTAGTCATGTGTTTCATCAAATGATTGGGCTGGCGGTGGCTGACTGAGCTACTGGTGGCTTATTGAATCAGGAACACCAGATTAAAAAAAAAAAAAATTAAGACTATGAATTTGAATTCCTAAAGTTATCTATCGAATAGCTCTCACTTTCCACAATTGTGCCTGAATTTACTTATCTGATTTCTATGCATCAACATAAATAAGTCCACGAAGATTACCTGGCCGCCAGTATATAAGCATGTGTGCAGCGATCTAATCCCTCCGGTAGCTGCTTCTATACGGAGAGGCGAAATTAAATCTTATAGTTCTCTGAATGGGTGTTGCTGACCGATCATGATTCTTCCCATTATATTCAAAATACTGAAATTTCGTATCTGAGACAAAGCAAGAAAACCTAACTTATCAGAACCATCGACAGATGATGTGAAAAGTGTATCCATGGATGATAAGAAACAAGATTATTCCAATTCATTATTCATGTATACTGATTCAGTCGGTAACTTGAAGTGAAAAATGGTTTTGGAAAAATCTAGGGCTAAAGAAACAATGGAAATTGAATGGAAAGACTTTGGGGTGGGTATAAGTCTGACTTAAGCTTGACTAAAATATAAGAGGTGACTAGGTCTGATTCAGTCTGACCTGGTTCTGATTCAATCTGACTCAAATCTAAAGGATCCTCTTTTGTGGTTCGGTTTTTACATCAGAACTCACAAGGTAAGAATTCTTGAGTGCTTTGTGGATCCATCTAACCTGTACTTGATGAGCTTTCAAACAATCTTAGTAGGATATACAACATCCTCCAGCATGGCATCGTGCACAGCAGTAAGAGTACGGCTACGAGGACGTTGAACTGCAGCGCCCTTCTTTGGGGTCTCACTATTCTTCGGGTGGCAATCATGATCACATCCTACAAAAAGTAGTAATACAGAATCACATGAGTTAAGAGTGATTTCAAAACTGCAAACTGCCAGCGATGAATGGATTAAGATAAATGAAAACATAGCAAGCTGGCAGTACAGGAAATAAGACATGGATGCAGAGATAATCATTACGAAAAGAATACACTCAACATTTATTGTACGGGAGCGACCATTGTTGGAATATTAAGATAAGATACAAACAGCAAACATATCCAATAAAGAAGAATATTCAAGTTCATATGTATACAAGACATTTCCAAGGATGTAGCTAAACCAAGACTGCATAAACATGAGATAAAGAAGGTTAGTATATTTGAGTGTTCAAGTCTACCTAATGCTAATCTTCCATCAGCTCGTGTAACAACAGCCGTTCCAACCTTCATATTCACAGAAGAAACAACATCAGCAACAACATTTCCCCACTCATTTTACACTTCCAGATACATGTCAATCAACTATAACTCAATCAAGGGACAATATATCTACTAAATGACACCCTAATACTAAAATCAGCTATTTAGACTCGGTTAACATATGCACTAGTGTTTCCTGATCATCCTCTAAATCGTTACTTGTCATACAGAAATCAACGTTGACCTATACAAAGTAGCAAGAGCTACCACACAATCTTTAACCTAACAGAAATATGTTCTTATCTTTTACTCGCCGGTTCCCTCGCCGGTTCCCATATCATTCCTCATTCAAAAAACAAAGGTACTAAATCATATTCTCATTAGAAGGAATGTGTATTAGCTCAGACACCTTACTAGTTCTTCTGATCTTAACTATACATGCGTTAAGCATCTAATGATCTGAACCACAAACTGAAGAGACCAGAAAATGGATCTAAAAAAACTCTTGATAAAATAGAGGTACTAAATTCATACCCACATACTTTCATTCTTCATAATCAACATTAGAAATCAAAGAAACTCAAAATTCAATTAGGAATAAGGAACCCTAATTAATTTCCCTAAAACAAATTAAGAAAACATGCAATTTCATTCTTCATAATCAACATTATAAAGCAAAGAAACTCCTAATTCAATTACAAATAAGGAACCCTAATTAAATTTCCCTAAACCAAATTAATAAAACATGCAATCATGGTAATTACGACATACCCAAGTTATGAATTCAAATAATGAAATCAATCAACAACACCTTGATCAAATAACTAAGTAGCTAACCAATTGAATTAGGGCGGATAATTTTTTTTAAAACAAAATCAGTGAGGAAGATACCTAAATTGACAAACCCCAAAGATTGAGTTTAGCTGAAACTCTCGTGTTTGGAGTGAAAGAAGATACTCGGTGGAAATGGTTACTTGCAGTATGGTGCGGTGAAGTATGAAGAAGAACGACGAGTTTGTGAGAGGAAAATGAAAATGAGTTCATTTTTTTTTTTAAGAACCGTTTTTTGGGGACCAGCCTTTTTTTTTTTTTTTTGGGGGACCATTGTTTTATAAGGCCCCTACCCTACAATGTTAAGGGATGTCCTAAAAATCATAAGATTACCAATTTGTCCCTTACCCTAATTAAAATTATCCCTAACCTAATAATCTAAAACAAAGCCTAAAACTAAAAAACCAAAACCAAAAAAACAGTTTCTATCAAAAGCTGTTCTCCCTATTCTCTTCCCTTCTTCCCCAAATACAACATCGTCTTCATCGACTCCATCGATTAATCGTCGATTCAAAAAAATTTCATCGTCGATTAATCAATCGACTATAACAATGGTTCTTCGAAAGCAAACCAAAAAGACTTCAAGGAGAAGGTCCTCGATTGGGACATCTAGCAAATCAGCCGAAGCGATTTTGATTCAAAAGAAGTTGAACAACCAAGTGAAGCCATAATCCCGGTATAATAGACGGTTGTCGAAGCCCGATTCTCGCCATGGGACCGATTCGCAGGTATTTTGCAACAAACCCATTGCTTTTAATTTGATTTTGATTCGTTTAAATGAATAGAAATCATCAAAATAGGGTTCAAATGGCGATTCTGGTGCATAGTTCGGTTAGGTCGAGTTTCAAAAAAAACTCAATTTTGTTAACCGAACTTCGAAAAGGAAGAACACGAAGAACAGTTCGGTTCTCTAGGTATCAAAACTAGGTAACCGAACTTGAAGTTCGGTTAGATCGCAAAGAAGCAAAAAAAAAATTTCTAACCGAACTTAGATTTTTTTAAAACAATTTTTTTTTAACATTTAACCGAACTCCGCTATTTTTGCCTGCTAATATGAGTTTTTATGTAACCGAACTGTCATATTGAGTTGGTTTGTTTTATAAAAATCTAACCTTAGAAAGTAACCGAACTTGACTTAGGAAAAAAATAATGTAAGAACTCTTTAGAAAAAAACTTGACAAACCGAACTCTTGCAGTTGCAAACATGTTGAGTTCGGTTTGTTCGCAAAAAATGATGACAAACCGAACTCTTCATTAACATTTACCAATGTTGAGTTCGGTTTGTTCTCAAAAATATTTGTTAACCGAACTATACTATGGTCCCCAAAATTAGAGTTGGCCTATTTTGTTTAAGCTAATATCTTTTGTTTTCTTGATTAGTGGAAGAGGCAAAAAACCAAACAAACCTTTGCTGGAAGATCTAAGAACTCCCACCCCTCGAGGCAAAGTACATTGTGATGCCGGTCACCGTGGAACCAAAAATGCTAAGTATAGAGGTGGGTCATTACCGGATGTTGTGATCCAAGATGGTGTTAATAGAGATAATGTTGACAACGTAATCCAACAAGTTAATGAAGAGATTGTGGAAGCGATGAGCAATGAAGAGATCGTGGAAGCGATGGGCAATGAAGAACAACATCAAGGTGGAGAAGGTGAACCAGGTGAAAGAGGAGGAAATGAGGGTGCCAATGATGGTGAACCACCCAAGGAGGGGGAAATGAGGGTGACAAAGATGGTGGTGAACCAAATGAGGGTGACAAAGATGAGGAAGATGGAGATAAGGATGATGTTGAATCAGGAGGAGGAGTTGGATGAAGAGGAAGTTGAAGAGGAAGAGGCACAAGTAGAAATAGTGCAAAAGAAACCTAGAAAGACGCCTAACAAGCCTTGTGCTAGATATTCTTACATTCCCGATGACAATTTGTGTTTGTCTCCAAAGAATCCAACTTATGGTACTCCGAGAGATGGAGGGAGTTATTGATGGGCTACAAAAACTCATGGGCTGCCAAGATCTTTGCGACAAAGGTATGGTTCAATCTTAACCATCAAGATTTCTCAGTCATCTTCTTTTATTTGAACTTATATTTTGACATATATTGTTCTTTTCTATATATTAGTATATAAGATAGTTTGTTGCTTTTGTAGGATCATACTAATGTTTGTTCGTGTTTTGAAACGTCAAAAGAACAAGATATGGAATATAGAAAATGAGTGTGATGAGGTGCGCTTGGCGGTATTTGATTGTGTACTATGGAACGGGATACAACATGCGCACCAAAAATTTGATGCTTTATTCTTTGCATTTGCCGAGAGAGTCTTATCCGAGAGACGGATACCTTTCATCTACCTTTTGGTGAGATGGCAATTACTCCGGATGATTGTTTTAGAATCACGGCCCTACCAATAATAGGAACAAGTGTTCTAGATGGCTACGATCCTTGATGAGTTTTGAACTTCTTGAAAAGCTATGCGAAAGGTGTCTAGGATGGAGCGATAAAAAGGCACAATGTGAGTTTAGACGAGCTAACAAAGAGCTCCGACGAAGGTGATGAGTATAATGAGTTCGAGGCGGACCGCACGTACAAGAAGAAGTTGAAAAAGATCAAGCTCAAGACCTTGTTTGATGAGTTTTAGGGACGAAAGATTTGGTTGCTCGAGGAAAGTTGGTGATGACAGAGGAGAAGATTAAGCACCATGTGACTGCTTATTTGTTATATCAACTAGGAACCATTTTCTTCCCTGACAGTTCAGGTCACGTGGTAAATGCTCATTACCTCCAGCTATTGGACCCCTTGGATGAGGTGAACAACTACTGTTGGGGCATTGCGGTGCTTTCATTCGTTCAAGAGGAACTCGAGAAAAGCTTCGAGGCTTAAGAGTCTATATTTTGGAGGCTTATACACCCTTGTTAAGTACCGTTAAATTATCGTTTGTGTGTTTCAATATATAAGTGAATGAATGTGTATTGTTACTAATCATATTGCGAATGTATTATTTGTTGCCTCTTCTTATAGGTTTGGGTGTACGACCACTTCCCTAAACTTCAATTGTCTCATGCTCACACTCCTTGGCCTTATGGGAAGCCTACAGCTGGTAAATATGAATTTTTGAATTCACAGGAAAAGAATAAGAAAAAAAAGGTGTTGGAGTTGAGGGAGAAATTGGATACGTTAACAATGGAAGATGTGGTTTTCCATCCTTACACCATTCCATCAGATGAAGACGAGGAGGATGTTGAGGTTATTGATTTCTCACTGTTGCGGGGTATAATGGACCGTTGTTTCATCCTGGAGGTTGTACAATGTATAATCCTCTAAGAGTATTAAGACAAGTTTCTTGTGTCCAAAGTGTCCCACAAGTGGAAAACTTCAACTTCAAGGTGAAGAAGCAGGGAACTAAGAACACCGAGTTGAAGTTCACCCCCAAATACGATCCTGCTCCATCGGTGGACCACTGGAAGAACTTTGGGGATTATCTTGTTCCAGCTGAAGAGTTACAAGATTCTTTTGATGAGCCAAATGCCGCTGACGAGGGATATATGGAATGGTATGAACATGTTTCTCATCCTCGTGTAATAAACGCTGTCCAACAAGCCCGTGCTGAGAAGACAAAAGCGAAGGCAGTGGAGAAAGAGGCTAAGAAAATTATGAAGCATACCCCTCTGTGTGGTGATGAGGCCTTGATCTTGTGGAATTCGCTTATAAGAAATTTACTCTTCTTTTTGTGTTTCAAATTGTTATGAAGTATTGAAAAATAATAGTTACTTATGTTTTTGATGAGAATAGGTGAAGGCAAGTGGAAAATTGTTGAAGAAAATGATGGCAAAAATCCAGAGTGGAGAGCCGATGGATACTCGAGAACAAACAGACCTGTACAACCAAATAACTAATGTTTTAATCCCAGCCTTGTCGATACAAGCCAGGTTGATCCAAGCCAGACCATGCCGTCGAAGAGGAGTCGCCGAGGCAAGGGGAAGGTTCAAGTCGGATGGTTGAACAACAAAACAGTGGAGATGACACTCCTAGTGACGAAGGACGACCTAAAGCTCCTAAACGCAAGACTAGAAAACGAATGGCGAAGATGGAAGAGATCGACTTAGGGGTGAAGGATTCTCCGAAATCATTTTAACATCAAAAAACGAATGGCGAAGATGGAAGAGAAAGGATTTCAAATATGAATATCATTTCCGCCTCCTTAAAGACTTTTTTCATAACGCGTTTTGGATATTAAATGTTATGTAGCTTTAGTTTTAGTTCGGCAATGTCCTCTGATTTCATTTCCTAACCGAACTTAAGTCTTGATGTCTCACTTTGTTTGGCGATGTCATGTAATTAAGTTTCAATATGAAAAAACAAACAAAAAAATCCAATAATAACAGTCTTGTCTCTTATTCTTATGAAAATGTTGAAAGCATAACCCAAAAATAAGACCTAATTCCAAAAAACACAATCTTTGATTCTTGTGTTGATGTTCAGAGCATACTTAGTATAATCAATGGTACATTTAATCATCCGCAAGGGAAGCGCACCCTCGTGTATGATTTTTCCGAATCCTTCAAAGTTTTCCACATCTCCATGTTATGCTCGTACTTAATACACCATCCCAACATTGTGTCGGGGTTAAATCCTTGCCAATAAGAGTATCCGCATATCGGAGGCAGTGGACAATCGTCTTCTAACCGGAGGCCTATAAAATGGTTGTTGTTAACAAGCGCAATCACCACCCTCCTACGTTTAAGTTGCTCGACACATATCTTTGTTTTCGGAGTGTATGTGAAACTAGCACCTTTTGAGAAATAGTGAACCACGCAATTGAATGCTTCGGCGATTAAGTGCCCACATATCGGAATGCCCATCCAATGATCCCTTGTGATTGGATCCCCCCCCGTGGAGACGCCTTTGATACCTAATAAACTGCACATTGAGACTAGCATCCCCATCGGACAACATTCGCTTGTAAAATTCCGGGTTGTCCTTTAGCTTCATCAACATCCTTTGCCGGACATAAGTGATTTGATTATCATTATACAACTTTGCACCTTCAGTGAAAGGCCCTAGTTGTTGTACGACAACGTGGAATCAATTACCATCCGCGAGGGCGTCATCGGTGGATATGACGTACTTTCTAATATATGTAGGTAGCTCCTCCAAGTACCTTCTATCAACAAAAGTTGATGTATCATCAATTGGTCGACTTCTTTCTTGGATGCGGCATATTGGAGCCTTAAGCTTAACGTCTCGTTGAATTGGTTGGCTAGGTTCCGATGGAGTAGGTGGGGTTGGTTGCGAGCGTAACATCGGTCCTTTTTTTCTTCATATCCCGTTCACTTGTTTCGCCCTTTTCCACAAAGTATTCCTAGACCTTTTCTTAGAATCTTCTTGATACTTCGCCGCGGTATGCTCATGCCCACAAGGGTCTCTAGTAAAAGGGGTCATTTCACTTTTCCTCTTACCCAACACCTTTGCATATTCTCTTATTTGTTTTTTTTGTTTCTTTGGTGATTGGCCTACCTTTGCCCTTGCCTTTTTTCGGTTCGTGCACATTCTCGAAGTGTGTGGATAAACAATTGGCCGCATGTCATCCCAAAAGATTTGCTTTTCGAGTTTGTTCATGTTCCGGTACATCTCGATAACGATTCTTCCCATCACATTGTCACCAAACTCTTCTCCGACATCGCCCTTTGGAGGAGGGACAAAACTTAATTGTTGCCAATATGGATCTATATCGCTTAGAGGGATTATGCCATGTTCATACTTAACTATCATATGGCGACAAGGAGTCCCATAGACTTCATCATGTTGCAAACACACACCTCGTCCGGCTTGGTTCCCCATATGTCAATCAAATGAACCTCTACCATTAACCTCTTAATGCAAGCACGCGAAACATTATAATGAAGTCCCTTAAACAACCGAAGGTCCGCCATATTCGTGATGTTACCACCTTTGTCCACAATCTTTTTGTACTTCATGATGCGGCTTTTTGAAACTTCCCTTTAATTCTATCAATCTCACGGTTGAAGTAATTCTCCATTGCATTAAACACAATCACAAAATTATCGACACATCCAAAAAGATTTTTCTTCAACAGGTGGTGAGCCGATTCTACCAAACTTGTCGCTTGATTCCCAAAGTGTTTATGGTGGTTGGTAAATGCATAAGCAGAAGCGCTCTTTGTGCGGTTCCAACCATTGCTTAACCACATACGTTACAATATCCTCGGGATATTAGGGGCTAGACCAATGTTCGATAAATGCCGCAAGATTTAGATTATACTCTTCTTCGGTGAGAGACCAAGTCAATGACTCCCATTCAGAAAGCAACCCATTTAGCATGATTTATAGTGTATTGTATATCGAATTCCTCTTTTAGTAAGCTTGTTCATCTTAGGTAGCTTACTAATCTCTTCAAATGCTTTCCTCTTTGGTGGACAAATTTGAGGCTTGCACCTATTCATCACATTACACCAAATATGGAACGTACAAAGCATATTATGTGCTAATGGGAAGACTCTCTCTATTGCGTTCATTAATGCTACATCGTTGTCCGTCACTATAACCGCTGGGGATATCATCATCTCGGTATATGGCCTTCACTTGTTGTAGCGCCCAAGTGTAACTTGGTTCTTGCTCATCTTCTAGAAACAAAAAGCAAGAGTAAGCGGTGACTTCGCGAGGTACGACCAACAATATTCAACAATGGCATCTCGTATTTGTTAGTCTTGTAAGTACAATCCATTATAAGAACTTGATGGAAGGATTGAGCCAATTGAACACTCTTCGGATGCGCAATGAAGAGATGCGTTATTTGATCTTAGGACCCACCTTCTTTTGAACCGCGTAGCCTTTCTCTTTAGCTACCAAAAACAATTGTTGCATCACTTTTCTATCCTTCCATTCAATCCTTTTAATTGTCTCAATTGCATTGTAAATGGTCGTCAAAGATGATACATTATCCTTGTTATCATCCTTTAGTAAGCGAAGCATGTTAAGTGGTGAAATTCCCATTCTCCTAAATTTAGCTATTTTCTCCATTTCTTGAGGAGTGAGCCGGCGGCCATTGCATGTCCTTCAAGATCATCCAGGACGAGGGTGGTTATGATGGCCTACCACCTTATCCATAGATAGAACCCATCCATTCTTTTTTTTGCACTTACTAAATACTAGCTTGAACGGACATTTAGTTTTCTTTGAGCACGCTGTGTTCTTCCTCGTCGTCTTTCCTTTATACACATAACCCTTCTTCTTGTGACTAACATTGGGATCTCCACTTCTCTCACAAACCATTTCAAAACGAGTTTGGCTTACTTTTCCATTCAAAACTAATACGCACATGGCTTTCTTGGCATGTTCTCTAGTGATTCTTCGCATCAATAGTTTCATCAAAAACCAAATCATCGACATAGTGATTAGATGTATCTTCAAACTGACATGCCAACCTGGAGAAGGTTGATTATCCATTGGTATAGGTTGACATTCAATCTACAAGAAAAGGAACAACATCAATTGCAATGAAATAAGTTCGGTTACAATATTATTTTATTTTTCGAAGCAATTAGAACTCATAGTTCGGTTGGTCAAGCAAGTTGACAACTAATCAGAACTTACGTACACTAAATCAAAAGTTTATTGTACGTAAGTTCGGTTAGGTAGTGGGTTGGTATGAAGTTTGCGAACTAACCGAACTCATGGACCCTAAAATTCGGTTATATGATAATTTTATCGGTATAACCGAACTCGTAGTTCGGTTTGCCAAGCAAGTTGAGGCTAAGCAAACTTTACGTACACTAATTCAATATGTTATTGTACGTAAGTTCGGTTAGGTAGTGGGTTTGTATGAAGTTTACGAACCAACCGAACTTATGGACCTAAGTTGAGTTTATATGATTATTTTTTCGGGAAAACCGAACTCGAGTTCGGTTTGACAGCCAAGTTCACAACTAACCGAACTTTACGTACACTAAATCAAAATTTTATTATACGTAAGTTAGGTTAGATTAAGGTTGGTATGAAGTTTGCGAACCAACCGAACTTTATACACTAATGTGAAATATTATTTTACGTAAGTTCGGTTAGTTATTGGTTGTGAACTAACAGGAACTCATAGACCCTTAAGTTAGGTTACATTTCGACCAAACCGAACATAAGACCGTAATCCTATTTATAGAGTTCGGTTACTACTCCGTTAACCGAACTACAAAAACCTCCATTAATGGAGAGTTCGGTAACTTTGTGTGTTTAGAAAAAGTAACCGAACTACACTTTCGGATGAGTTCGGTTACATGTTCTTCACACAAGGTAACCGAACAAGCACAAATCTACTCTAAAATTCACATTTTTTGAAAATTTGGACCAATTCAACCAACATTACCTAAGTTTTGAGCATGCAGGTACCCCAATATTCTTCCTCCGGTTGTGGTTGGTAAAATCCATCGTTTTCACCATCTTGAAATTGGCTTTGGGGAAGAATACATTCACCATCTAAGAAATTATCCATATCCAGGATCATTGTGAAGATTGACATATACTCTAGGAGATGAAGGAGATGTAGATTCGGATGAAAGCTATCATCAATTGAATCATCACTTGAGTAGTCTAGATTAGTGAACTCAAAATTTTTTTTTATTTTCCATGGTTTTGTTCTTCAACTTCTCAAACTTCTCTCTCTCAATAATTCTACTTCTTTTTTAAAAATCTGATTTTTTAAATCTCAAATCTTTATTCAAAATAATTTCACTAATCACACTAACTAATCATTAACCAAATATAATCAGAGGGTAGTTTTGGTATTAATATAAATATTTAGATAAGGGGTGACCTAGAATTACTTCTAATGTCTTACCCAAAATAAAACAATGGTCCCCCCAAAAAAAGGCTGGTCCCCAAAAAACCGTTCTTTTTTAAGGTGAGATGACTTGTACACGGTGAAAGACCAAAAGACTTAAAAGCTGCACAACGGTCGGGTTGGGTCGGGTTTTTACCCTACCCACCAACACACCGTATATGTCGGTTTTTGAAGAGGGATCCCCAATTAGAGCAACCGTAGCGGTGTTCTCAAAAGACATATTTGGCAACATAACCAAGCACACTCTTAGGTGCCAAAAGCTATTTTTATTGCCAAAATGCCATATTGTCAAATGAAGTTTCTATATTTGAGAACTCTTTTTGGGAATTCTCAAATATAGCATCAGGCTATTATAAAATCCACCGAACGTGAAACGCATTTTTAAATGACGTCGATCATTAGACGTTATTTTTAATTTCGTTTCGAAACTATAACGTTTTTATAAACCCGTATAGGGTAGACGGTTATTAAAACTGCGTCTAACGAAATACTTTTTAAAACAGCATCTGCTCAGATGTATTTCTAGACTTCGCTCAACTTAAACGCGATTTACAATAACGTGACATTGAAACATAATTTAAGTTTAAGTTGTTTGAGACGTGATTGTATATTACGTTTAAGTTAGACGTGAACTTAAACACCAATTCAGCTCAAAAATGCATAACGTCATTCTAAATCGCAGAGGATAAATTTATGTGGAGCATGTGCTAGTACGTTCATCTTTTTGATGTGATATTAAATTTCTTGCCACTACGTACAAGTGTGTACCTTCACGATCCAGCAATTATTATTGCAGCCGTGGATCCTTCATTATTTACGGTTATAGAAGTTCAGACAAGCGGTATAACCAGGGGTGCCACATTTTTCTATAACACCGTCAAAAGGTAAAGAGTGCTTCTCTCTTATCAATATACAAACACATAAATATTATTTTCTTTTGAATTTTTTTTTTGTGTCAATAAATTATGCACTTTAACCTCAAATCATGGTCGACACTGCCTAGCAAATGATGAAGCGAGCGCGCCCATTTTAACTCTTTAGCAGTTTACGTAATACCAAATTCTTGTAAAAGTGAACTGAAATCATAAGTCGAATGTCCGTTTGACCAAAAGCAGTTATTAAAAACGTCCAATACACGGACGTGATTGTAAACAGCGTCTCCATTAGATGCAATTGTAAAAGGTATTTTGATGAACACGGTTAATAAAGCCGTTCAGGTATCATACGAAATCTTTAATGACGTCCTAATGTAAACAAAATTTATAATTACGTTTCGCTGTAAACGCTTTTATAAGCCACGTTTGAGGCAAACGTAGTATCCGATCACGTTTATTGTTAGAAGCATATTTAAACTACGTTGGTGGGTAGGATTTTCTGCACCATTGCGTCACACAACAAAATTTCCAAATAAAAAGCCATATGGGATAGCAATTTGGGAATATAGAACCTCAAAACTAAAGTTGCTCTTAGGAAACGCGTTAAGGATCGGGTCAGTTATAAACTGCCCGTTGATTTTTCGGGTCGGCCAGGTTGGTGATCGGTTTACCGATCATTATTAAACAACCAAGGTAATGTTCATATTGAAACGACAGAAAAACTTCGTAGATGTTGAATCCGTAAGTCCAGAATATAATACTCCCTCTGTCCCCAATATATAGGCGGAGAAGTGGGTTTCTCTTGGAATAAGAAAAAACTTTGATTTCCTACATATCCATCCTCTTTCCTGTCTTACCCTTTGTACAATTTCCAACATTAGAGACATTAACTTAATTGTAGTGATAACTATCTATAATAAATAAGGGTAATTTATGGAAAAACCTATCTTGGAATTGAAAATCTGCCTATCTAATGGTACTACAAATTTTTAAAACTCCGCCTATATAATAGATACGGAGGGAGTATGATTTAACTCAATTCAATTAAAACAAAGCATATAAGATTTTGCAACTGAAATTAATAAAATTCAAAATTAAACTAAACCCCACTCATCACGATATCTAAATTTCTCAAATTCAACCCAATATTGAAAATCCCCAAATTTTCCACAAACATATGAAACCCATTTTAATTTTATGAAATAATATAAGAGATCTATTATTGTTACCAACCCTTCCTTATACAAATCCTTTGAAGGTTCAACTAATTCAACAACACTTACATAAGATGAAGATGTTAATCGACTACGAGAAGAAAGTAGTTGTTGCATGTTGCTGGTGGTGATGTGTACGAGATAATGGAAGATGTAGAACTCAATGGAAAAAGAAGATGGAAGAAAATCTTTCTCCCTCTGTTTGAGACAAATCGTGAACGGAAATGTTATTTCTCCCCTTCTCCTCCCTGTCTGATGTGGCAGATGACTTGTACAAAGTCTTTAAAATCACGTCATTTTTTCAGTGACGTCTTCAATCTCTATCTTCTTCTTTTTACCTTTCCTCTCTCTACAGTCTACAATCTACATCTTCTGGTTCTTCCCAAAAAAGTACATAAGGAAAAGATTAAAATTGATGAATAATTTCTTGAACCCATTTCTCAAAAAGGGATTAGGTTCGATTATTGATGGTTTTTACGGTTTTGTTGGTGGAGGTGGTTCTAACACTTGAAGAGGATCTCACCGACAAAGATCAATAGAAATTATTTAAGAACATGTTTTTGATGCTTTATTAATCCTTTAACTTCAAAAACATAACTTTAAATTAAAAAATAAGAATTAACCTCTCCATCCATAATCACATCTGTGTATTCCTATTCTCTTCTCAAAAACAAAAACAGTATTGGTGTTGGTTTGAGCGTTTGATGGCAGTAAGTATGTATATGGAGTTGGTAGTGATGGTTGAATGTGCTTCTAGTGGTGGATTTATTTGTTTTCGATTCCGGTAGTGTGGGTGATTATTTTGGTGCAGATGAATTTCTTTTTCAATAAAATTTGAGATAAGCTTTGGCCTTTTAGGGTTGAAATTATTATTTTTTTTAAAAAGGTTTTTATGTGGTTTGAATTACGATTTTCTATAATGAGTTAGTAGTGAGAAATCTTGATTTTGTAGGTAGTGGAAAAAAAATCTTAATTTTCTTGGCTTACCGGGTGAAATTTCTGAAGAAGTAATGATTTTCTTATCAACTTACTAACACTCATGTTGTGTAATACTAAAGGTACGATGGCAACACCGTATTTTTATGAGGATCCAGTGTTAATTTGGAAGGAGGGATTTTTTGTTTTTCTTTCTTTGAATCAGTTGGAAGCAAATAAGAATTAAAGATGACGAATGGAAATTAGGGAGAAGAGTGCAGTTAAAGTGAAGAAAGGATATGAATGTAGAGAGTGAAACGAACTGAAGTGGTGGAGAAATTGGAAGGACGGCGTGGTTTATACTTTTGTTTCTGACTCACCCGCCACATCAGACAGGAGGGGGGAGTAGGGAGGAGAAAAGGGTGGTGAATAGCACTGCTTGGTCGAACTCGCAAGCGTTGCTATCTCGAGCTTGTTTGTCAAGTTTAGTTTCCAACACTATAAGTCTTGATTTCTAGTCTACTTATAGCTTAGTCTCGGATTAGGATAGAAAGTGTAGTTGAGCTTTAGACTTCACGGCGTTCATCAATTGAAGACGAAGAACTACTAAGGGGAGCTTGTGGAACTTCATCACCAAAAGGTATGTGGAGACTTGAAGTCATCTATCACTCAAAAGTCTATTTACTCTATCTCCTATTTGAGACAAAAGTCGTATAAACTTCGATTATACACATTTGATATTTCGAGCTGAGTTTAACACGCTTACATATTTCTCGAAATATGTGTTGGTAAGCTTTCGCTTTAACCAAGTTCATCTTAAATTCTTGACGAAAGTCAAAAGATGATCATGTGAAAATTGCCTGGTAACATCTTACATGATTTGTGTGAGACAAGCATTTGATGTAGACTCGAAATGTTTCATATTGATCACTCGATCACTTGAAAATTGCTTTGAAGCTAACAGTTTGTGTGAGACTTTTATTCCCGTCTTCTAAGAATGTTCCAATGATTGAATTGGGAGTTTAGAACAATTACCGTAATTGGATATAGCACAGTATGCGTACTTGTATGCTAACTGTTGCAAGTTTTCCAAGTCCGGGAACCATAGTATGCATACCCGTATGTATGCGTACTGGTTGGTTTAGTGGAAGTCCGGGAACTCAGTATGCATACCCGTACGTGTACTGGCATGAGCTCAAAGTTCCGGGATTTAACTGAGTTTGGAAGGTATGCGTACACGTTCGCATACTGGCAAACCCAACTTAGTCCAACCACTTAGGTATGCGTACTCGTTCGCATACTTGAGTAGGTTATGTTCTAAAATCGGTTTGTTCATGAACTAATACATTTATATAATATGGAATGCAATCTTTTGAAAACCATGGCTATAATGTTCATGAATTGATTCGAGTGAATCAAAATCGATTTTGCTTCAATTGTGTCATGTATACTTCTATGAGAATATAAACAATTGAACAACTCTAGAGCTAGTTTCATTTGAGTCATTTGAACTAGTTGTGATTGAGATGAATAAGGTTGATATGAAAGTGTTCATATGGATAACTTCGGTTAACTATTGTTGAGACAACAAGGTGTACACGTTTAGGTACGGTTCCCCATATCTAAATGAAGTCACTTTTCATTTGTGTGTAACAAGCTAAGTTCGAACTAAGGTTGAAAGATATTAGCTTGAGACTAATCAGGTTTTCATCTAACGGTGAATATTGAATGTTTTGTTACCAAGGTAACATTGATTGCAAACCCTGATTTGAATACTATATAAGGGAGAACTCTAGCAAATGGGAAACCTAATCCTCACACCTCATGTGTGATACTAGTTGCGACTAGAGTCGATTCTCCTTTAACCTAGGTTTTTCTAAAATCGTTATAGGATAATGACTTGAAGACTTCATTGGGATTGTGAAGCCAGATCCAACTATTTTCTCTGTAGTTGCGTGTTCTGAACTTGTTGTTTTCTATCGTGTTGAGTACTATCATCTCTAAGATTTGCTCGAGATTTATTCTCCAAAAGGCAAGATAAAAAGTAGTCACAAACATCTTCGTCACATCGTTTGTGATTCCACAATATCTTGTTTCGATACCATACGATTAAGATTATTGTGAGGTGATTGATATTATTAAATTTGTTCTTCGGGAATATAAGTGTAATATATCAATTGGTTCTATTCACCTTGATCTATCAAAAGACTCAGAACAAAACTCATAGGTATTTTTATTGGGAGACAGATTTTATATATTCAATAGACTTTTATGTGTGAGACATATTGGTTTATCAATTCTTTGACTTTAGGTCATAGCAACTCTTAGTTGTGGGTGAGATCATCTAAGGGAATCAAGTGCGTAAAGTCCTGATGGGATTCAGAGACGTAAGGAGCGCAACTGTACCTTGATCAGTGTGAGATTGGTTAGGTCTCAACTACATTCTAGAGCGAAGTTAACTTGTAGTAGGCTAGAGTATGTAGTGGCTTAATAAATGTGGAATGGTGTTCAAATATGGACTAGGTTCCGGGGTTTTTCTGCATTTGGGGTTTCCTCGTTAACAAAATTTATGGTCTCTGTGTTATTTCTTTTCCGCATTATATTTTCTATATAATTGAAATATCACAGGTTGTGCGTAGTTCAATCAATTAGATAATCCAACCTTTGGTTGTTGATATAAATTGATTGACACTTGAACATTGGTCTTTGGTACTGTTCAAGTTGTTTCACATAATAATCAGGCTCACGGATTTCTATTTGTTTGATTTTATGATTACATTTTGAAACAGAGATACAAGTCTTGGATATATTTCCATTGATTGAGTCTAACTGTCTATTTGATTCTCTTGGAATTATATTGGAGTTTGTTCATACAGATTGCCTAAACGAAATATTGGGGGTGAGGTTGTTAGACCCCCGCTTTTTCAGTTTGTGTATATAGGTTTTAAACTGAAAAATTACAATTATAGTTCTAGGGTCATCACCTTCGATATTTTTATAACCAAACGACTTTTCATATGCAAGTAGAGATAATGAAAAATCGTTAAGGTATATGATTCAGGAGATAACTGAAAAACGCGGGGGTAAAACAACCACACCCAATATTCGGTTTGGAAATCTGTATGGACTAAACTCCAATATAATTTCGAGAGCACCAAATTAAAAGTAAGACTCAATCAAGAAAGATATCAAAGAGCTTTATCTCTTCTCAATACAATTAGTAAATCAACTAGATAGAAATCAAGTGAGATTGATTAATATGGGAATAACTCGGATGGTACCAAAGACTAATATTCGAGTGTCAATCAAGTTCTATCCAACAAACAAGGTCGTATTTATCGACTATGATTGAACTACACAAAACCTGTGGTATTTCAATTATATAAACAAATATATATAATGCGTAAAAGAAATAATACAGACACTAGAAATTTTGTTAACGAGGAAACCGCAAATGCAGAAAAACCCCAGGACCTAGTCCATATTTGGACGCCATACTATATTAAGCCGCTAAAGTCTAGCCTACTACAAGTTAACTTCGAATCGGAATGTAGTTAATTTCTTACCAAGTCTCACACCGATTAAGGTACAATCGCGTTCCTTACGCCTATTGAATCCCACCAAGACTCTACGCACGTGATTTCCTTAGCTGATCTCACCCACAACTAAGAGTTACTATGACCCAAAGTCGAAGACTTATAAACAAATATGTCTCACACAGATAAGTCTATTATGGTTGTCGTTTCCATCTTAAGATAAATCAAGGTGAACGGGAAACTCAACTAATAATCCGGTCTTATACTCCTGAAGAGCAGCCTAGAAATATTAGTCACCTCACAATAACCTAACTGATTAACAAAAGATTTTATTGCCGAATCACAAAGAGTACGAGAGACGAAGAATTGTTATGATTACTTTTTATATCTTACATATCGGAGATAAATCTAAGAAAAAAATCTTAGAGAATATTAAACTCAATAAGATAGAAAAAGTAAGATCAAAATACACAACTATAAAGAAAATAGTTGGATCTGGCTTCACGAATCCAAAATGAAGTCTTCAAGTCGTTAACCTAATAATGGTTTCGGAAAACCCTAGGTTAATGGAGAATCAGCTATAGTTTGCAACTAGGACACACGAGAGTGTCGGGATTAGGTTTCCCAGATGCTAGAGTTCTCTATTATATAGTCTTTCAAATCAGGGTTGCTTACAATCAAAGCTAAGATAGCTTAGTAACAAAGAAATTGATATTCACCGTTAGATGAACTCTTGATTTAAGATTCAAGCTAAGTCTGCATATAAAATAAGCAATCAATCTCCACCGTTATATGGTATTATCTTGATACACACAAATGAAATATACCTATATTTAGATATGGATGAACCGTACCTAAATGTGTATCACCGTTGGCTCAATAACAGTTAACCGAAGTTAGGAATATGAACACTTATAGTTTATCCATATTAATCTAGCTAACACTTCTAGATCAAATATGATGATCAATTAATCATGCTAGATAATCAAATGAATCTAAATGTGCTTTAAGAGAGTTGTTCAAATGTTCACTATCTCATAGAAATATCCATGAACAATTTGAAACATATTCGGTTTGGTTTGTAGTTGTACAAAGTACTTATACAAGAACCAATTCATGAACATAATGCCACGGTTTGCAAAACAAGCTCGCATACCTTATTTCATTAAAGTTCCAGGGACTTTAGTTCGCAAACGAACCTGAATTCATGAGTATGAAAAGTCATAATTATCGATTTTAGAACTCGACACTTTGTGTTCGCAAACAAAGTACGCGAACCATAATTCAGGACCTTTGGCAGTTAAACCCGTTCGAAAAACATTGTTCACAAACAAGAGTTAGGACACGAACTAGCACTTCACAGTTAGCATACAAGATATGCATACTGTGTTATATCCAGACATTGGTAGTAGTTCTAATACTCTCATTTAATCATTGAAAATCCTTGGAAGACAATAACAATAATTTTATACATACCACTAGCTTCAAGTAATTTTCAAGTGATTAATCAATCAATACGACACTTCGCAAGTTAAAATTAAATAATTGTCTCACACAAATTATGTAAGATGTTCAAGGTAATTTTCACATGATCATCCTGACTTAATATTTAGTTTCCAAAAAATAAATTGTTTATAACTAAACTCGTCAAGTAGATGATGAACATAGCTAAAGCTAAAAAGCTTCCAACACGTATTTCGAGAAATATATAAACGAGATAAACTCGACATGAAATTTCAAATGTGTATAATGTAAAGTCTATGTAGTTATACGACTTAGTCTCATTAGAAGATCGAATATAATAAAACTTGAGTGATAGGTAAGTTTTATTATCCACATACCTTTTGTTGATAAAGTTCCTCCAAGCTTTTGAGTTAGATCTTCTTCTTCAATTGGTGAACGTCGTGAAGTCTAATGCTCAACTACACACTTCTATCCTAATTCGAGACATACCACTATAAGTAGACTAGAAATCAAGTATATAGTTTTGATCAACTAAACTTGACAAACAAGATTGAAATAACAACGATTGCGAGTTCGTAGAGCACTTTGCTCTAACACAACCAATAATCTCTCGTTAGATGAAAAACTTGACTTGAGATTAACATAACAAAATATACACTCTGGTCAGGATGAATCTTAACCGAACCATGTATAATGACTTGTTCATGAAAAGTTAGCCGAAACCAGCCAAACAAATGATAACCTTAACCATTTTTATATAAAACTTTAATACTTTAGTCTTGAGTCACAACCATATGTTATAATATGATCAAGTATGCCTAGGTAGCGTTTTTAGAGAGTTGTTCAAATAATGCCAATTATCTCATAGAAATAATTCTGATGCATCTAAAAATATTCAACACGGTAAGTATGTGTACCTGGTGTGTATACCGTATTCCTTTTCGTGAGTATTTTTGTCATAGTACATGTACTGGGTTGACAAAAACGCGTTCAGGAGTCAACATATCTTTTTCGGTTTGCATACTGGGTATTGTTAGAGCATTGCTTGGCCGAACTCATAAGTGTTGTTATATCAAGCTTGTTGTCAAATTTAGTTGTCAAAACTATATCTTGAATTCTAGTCTACAATTAGTTAAGTCTCGGTCTAGGATAGTGGAGTTGAGAATTGAGCCATTTGTCATTTGCGTTCTATGATTTGAAGGCGAAGATCAACCGAAGCTTTGGAAAACTTCATTAACAAAGGTAAGTGAAGATTGAATCAACTATTTCTCAAGTTATATCCACTTTTCTATCTTGAGACGATTGTAGCATAACTAATTAGACTAACCTTGCATAAACAAGAATTTCGAGTCGAGAACTAATTATTTAGTTTACGAATTTCTCGAAATATAATGACTAAGCTTAATGAATATTTGTTCATACTTGATCAAATTCGGTGGTGAACAATTTATTGTTCTGAATCAAATCATGATTCAAGTTCATCATTCGAAAATAGCCTGAAACAGTGATAAGTGTCATTGTTGTTACTCAGGAATGTTTCAAATTGATTTAGAGAAATATATAACTACTATATTCGGAATGTGTCTGAAGTCGTATTATATGTATTCGAACACGGATCAGAGTAGCTATATTTATATTGACTCTCATATTTGTGTGATATTCCCATAGGAATAATATATTGTTTTCCTTCTTTATTTTGCTTATTTTCTTCATTAAACTACATATCTTCAAATATTCTTTAATTATTAATATCTTGCACATAGTCTCCACACTTCCACACATGATATGTCACACTTCTACACACTCTGTGGCTTGCTTACCACACTCCCATATCCAAATGATTGCCCAATAATTCTTCATGTTTCCTTTTGGGCCTAGCCGACTTCATTTACTTCTCTTTTGCGAGTAAAATTCCACATTTTGGTCCATCGAGATTTATTTTCCAAAAATACCTATAAATACACAAAATATACAAATGAGCACAAAATCAAGTCCTAACATTACAGACAATTGAGAAAAAAATAGACACATAAATGCGTCTATCAGCCACCATAAGGCATCTTTATCCAAAACTTATAACCCGGTGTCGGCCCCTTTCGCCATTTGATATTAGAAACCAACTCCTTGAACTTCATTTTTTTTTTATATCTACTTCGAGAATCATTGTCATGTATAGTTGCTTGTCCTCAACGAGTTTAGCGGCCATTTTGGTCCTTGCATATTATATTTGGGTGAGTTTAAGCTCGTCGGTTTCATAGAAATTTCCTCATTGTTCATTTTGCAACATGGTAACCATAATTTTCATCCCCGTTAAAATCATCGGTGGATATAAGGTGATCTAGAATGACATAAGGAATTTGTTTGGCATACTCTTCATATAACGTTTAAGCAACACGATGTGGTCTTCCTTGCGAATCCCTAGGGGTACACAGATTGCCCTTTCTTCCTATTATCGTCACCATTCCACTCGTTTGGATTTCTTGGATATCGACAACATGCTCAAAAACATCCATATTTGCATTTTATTTCATTTCTATGTCACTTTGGGTGATTACTTGACCCATTCTCTTGGGAATGAAAGAGTTCCCATACTTCTTATATTCCTCATCGACATACTCATGACGTGATGAGTCTCTTGTGCAGCTCTTGTTCTCATTCAAAATTTTTCTCAATAAAGTTTTATTGGTTGGTCTACCTTGTGATATTTATGTTCATACCCCCAAGCCCTAACGGACCACCTACAAGTTAGAGACTAATATTTGTCTTCTTGCATAATTCCTTTTTGATAATTTTGGTGATGAACTTGCCAATCTCGATGTCTCCAAATTGTTCATCGACCGCTCCTTTGGGCGTTCAGATGAAAGAGAGTTTCCTCTAGAATGGATCGATATCTTCAAGCGGGATGATCTCTTTGTACCCACCAAGCTTATGCTTACACAAGATCCCGAGTCACGTCTCGGTCGTACAATTACACTTCATCACTTTTCTCTCATCCGCTTGGTCTCTAAATTTTTTAAGTTCAACCATCATATGGGTTATTGCCCACCATGATACATGGTAGGCTACACCCCGACAAATCGTTGTTGTATATATATGTCATAAAAACCGGTCTTTACGTTTTTCCATTTGAGGCACTATCTTTGTTAGATCATTCTCGGCATGCTCATGTATAGATTCATGTACAATAACTACTCCACCCTTATTATCTTCCAGGATAGCTTTCATCCGTCCATGTGACTTCTGACAGTCCGGATTTTCGGACTTCCATCGGACACAGATTCGTCCAAAACCATTCTAATAAATGAAAATATAAACTAAAATGAATTTCATTAAATCAAATGTAAAATTACTTTTGAAATTACAAAACTACAAAATAATTACATAATTAAAAGTACACAACTGAAAAAAACGAACACCTCGAGAAAATTTAAAACGTGATACCAAAATCCCCGTGATATATAATAATTTCTTGTGAGGTACTGCTTCGTCGTTCTCTGTGGAAAGGGAGGAAAAAGGTGGGTAAACCACGACCCAGGAGGAAGTTTCCAAAAATAATAGAGTGCGTCAAAAATCAAATAAATGCAGCAAACACAATAAATAAACCATGCCTAAAAATTTGTAATAATACGTACGCCATTCTCAACCACAAACAATTAACATTTTCTCACTCAGAATATTCAAACTCAAATTCTAGATCCTTAATCTAGTTGTCGGGGGTTGTTAGGATACCTCCCAACCACTCTAAGAACACCTTTCAAGAGAATGCTAGTTGTCCTAGACTTTACGATAGCTCAACAATTTTCTTTTCTTTTCTTTCTTTTTTTCAATCGTTAGATCGAACTTAGTTTGTCACACAAATGAAAAATGACTTCATTTAGATATGGAAAACCGTACCTAAACGTGTACACCTTGTTGAATCAACAATAGTTCCAAAATTTCTTCTCTTTCCAAATTTCCAAAATTTCTTAATCAATATAAAACCCATCACTAGTGGAAAAAAGCCGTTTTAAGATAGTTGGAAAGTGTCGTTTTGACTCGTTAAAGGACACTTTCAGACCGCCTCTGAAAGTGCTGTAGATTTAGTGTCTTTTCTGGAACGACTCATTCAGATTGCAGTAGATTTACGATGCTTTCAGATTGTCGCTAAGCACGACACCTGGACTACGTCGTTGATAAAATTTATTTTAATATTAAAAAATCAATCAGATCAGGCTGGCTGACTGCAGCCATTATGACTGGGCTGAAATAACTCAAATTCAAATCCAATTACACTGAATTTCTAATTTAACTATTAAAATTCAAGTCTCAATTAAAATTCAAATTCCATACAAAACCCGGTTCATCAATACAAATGACGATTCCATTACATTCATTTGTACTTATCTATTCACTTCAAAACAATACAAAAAAGGATTCAATTCCTAGTTAATAAGTTCAAGGTTTTCTTAAAGAGGAGTGCTTCAAGGAAAAAGAAAAAAAATTACTATGTCACTCTCTTGAAAAGAGAAGTTCCAGCCTAATGAAATAACTCGGTGAACGGACGCCACTCTCGTGCCTCAGAACAAGCGAAAAAGAAGCAAAACCTTTGTATTCCAACAGTTTCCATTTATCACAAACTGGTTGAGTTAATGGCTGAGCACCCCTTCAACAATCTTGCAGTCATGGCAGTGACACCCTTCTAAATAGCTTCAGCTAATTCTTTATTCTGCAGAACATTAAAAGCAGAGAAAGTAAGCATAACATGACAATCCTTCAGGTATACACTAAAGTGATGAAGCAACCTCATTTGTCAGCACAAACATAAGCACGCTACTGCATACTTTCCTAAGCAACTCTAAAAATGCATAAAAATCATATGGTTCAGGCTTTTGTAATCAAGCCTCAAAGAACCAATGCCTACATTTATAAAGTATCTTTTAATTTAAGCATCATATTTGACATACTATACATATATATCTACGTATAATGATGGACATAAGAAGATGATGGATCTAAAAGAAATCAGTGTCTTGTGCTTACAAGATATCAGCAAAATAACTCAATCCATTCAAAAAAATTAAGCAATATAGGTATGAGATTGTATACCAAAAGTAAATGGATATCATTAAACAAATCAGTGAGCAGGGAGTTACCACCAAAACCTTCCTGCATTGAGTTTGAACTCTTGTGGATTTATCCTCAATCCATGACAAGAAATAGGGTAAAGAGACCATTCAACCTCTTTTGCCTTCAGCTGATCTCTCTTTCTTCTTTAGTCTACTCAGGTCACAACTGCTGAAGATAGAATTACAGAGGTAAGTAAAACACAGGATCATTGCCACTTAAAGACAGGATTACAACATTATCATCACCATCAACAAAAGTAAAGTTTCTTATACGCCAGCACACAATCTATTCACTTAGAATACATATTTCATTGAACCTTCCAACTAATTGTAGTTTTGTACACAAGAATTCAGAAGACTTAAGATTATCTCTTGAATTTGATGATGTTTGACTAATATGCTTTGAATGCTTAATCATCTATATAATAACTAAATACCCATAGCTCAGATTAATATAGGAGTTCTACTACCCCTGTAAAACCAGCTCGCGTTGTTTGTTAACCAAGATGCCATAGAACAATAATTCTCCCTAAGGTGGGATTTACATATGGAAGTTCTGCTACCCCTTGTAGTTTTAGTAATCTTCAAGCATCAATGAAGTAAGACAAAGAATTTATCTATTATAAGGATGCTATCTTGAAAGGCACGGCAAAGAAGCACAAGGTTTATAAATGCTTACACTCAAAAATGGAGCCTCAGCCCCTAATTCTTGGATCAACACCCTGTGTGTCGACAACAGAGTAAGATAACATTAAGGTATTCACAAATCGTCATCCAGGTCTACAAAATCAAAATCAAATCAAAATATTAGATAAATAAGTGCAGAATAGAACAAAGTAAAATACTTATAGTAAAGATGGATGTAAATTGTTAAACAAGTCCAATTTATGAGATAGCACATAATGTGAGTTGAGGTACACAAACACGGATGTTAAAGCAAACCAAGCTGGTAATGTAGGAATATAAGCATTCATGCAAGTTGGATTTATGCTCTAAAAAGTGCCAAGAGGATAGAAACATTCCAGGCCAGGAATTTCAATATGTGAAGACAAAGGGGAGCCATATCTAGTTTTAAATCATAATAAGATGCTGATGCAAAGTGTCATAAATATCAACACTGCATGAGAAGTTGATATCGTAATGCTAAAAAGAAATCAAAGTTAAATATCGTATCAAATAAGAGTACCTTGACCATCATCTCATTGATAATTTGTCAAACCTCCTGCCCATATTTACCATGGAATGCGTCTCAAGACAAAGACTACACCAGAAAATTACACTAGAGGATCTAAGACTTGGACAAAATCGAGGCTTAAAATGAAATTCCAAACTTAATTCAAAATTAAATGATAAAAAACTCACTTAAAGGTATTAGTCCGATGCATTTAAAAGAGGTCAGATAAATTCTCAAGACAAATAGCGAGTACAACCTTAGGATTTCAAAACACAGTCCATTAAACCATCCAAAAACCACTAATGCCAATAACATTTTCTTAAACAATACAACCATCAGTATGGTTAGTTACCTTAATATTAGCAGTATCTTCATTGGCATATTTGACAGTCATGTACACTAGTGACCTCATTCATGACCGTAATTTAACTAACTAGTCAATGAATTACTAACATTCTCTCTGTCCAAGACCAAACTATGATAATAGCTGCTACTTTATCATGTTTAAAGTTTGAAATGGTATGACATGCTGAAAAAGACGAACAATAACACCTACCACCAAATTGTAGATGCCAAAAGTTTTACGCCATTATAACAACAAACACATACCTCGAGATGAGATTTGCTGGAACCATGTTGGATTCCTTGGGGTACACCACCTACATTTTTTATAAAACCAATGTCAGAAAATTAGAAATGCGGATTTCGAAACAAAAATAATAGACATAATGCAGATTAGTTAAAACAAGCAGGACCTAAGAACTGATGCAGATAACACCACAGATTACTCGAAGAATCCTGTCCCAAAAAGCCAGTAGGATGAAGCTACACACTTAATCAGATTTGCAAAATCAGGCAAATAAATAGAGCCAAAAATTTAAGCAATTTAGCTTTTCATAGGTATTGAATCGAAAAAGAGTTGCGTTCTTCTTAAGCACCAGAAAACACTTAACCTATGCTATTTGATAATCAGTCAATAAGGTTACAAAATTATCCAGGTTTAATCTGATTACCTCTTCAAGTGCCACAATTCAGATTTTATAATTGGTCACTACGATTCATTAGTTTCATAAAACAACTTTGTCCACAATCTTCTACATAAAACACACAAGTAAACCTAGAATAAAAAATCTCCCTAAATAAACAAAACCCAATCTTATCTCAGGTTTAAATGATCTTGTCTATTTAGAAATACCAAAACAAAGAAATAAATTGATGGAACCAGATTTTAGAAATACCAAAACAAAGAAATTAAAACCTATAAAATTGACGGAACCAGATTTTAAGAAAACTGAAACATAAATTGAGATTAACAACATACCATGTTTGGAAAAACTACGTGAAATCCAATATAAGAAACATAAAAATTTGAAGAATCTACAAAAATCAGACTTACAAATGGGAATTTAGTTATTAAAATTCGAAAAAAATAAAAGTGGTGAGAAATTATACCTGAAGAAGTTCAGAAATCCAACCGAGGCTGATTATTCGTCTTCCAAAAACTCCTACAGTAAAATCATAGGGATTACAAACCTAACAACAAACAAAATCAACAACTACAAAAGAGAGAAAAGGGGAAAATTACATTTTCAAAGCCTAAATTTGGTTCCAATAAGAACAATTAATACCACTCAAACAGCAGAGATGAAAAACAAAATGGTTTGAAGAATTGTTTGAGTTAAGATTGAAAAATAGTTTTAGATCGAACATAATGATACAAATAGATCCGGATAGATGAAGAAGGAAATGGTTTTTCTTCCTGGTTCACGGTTTTGTGTTTTTGTTTCATGGAGTCTGTTAATTTTCGTAAGAAATCAAATGGATCTGGAGAGATAAAAAGTTTTACTTTGAGGCAGAAAAGGGTTGGAGAAGGAGAAGAGAAGAGGGAACTCGCAGAGAAAATAGAATAAAAAAAGATAAGGTTTTTTAGTTCAGAGAAGAAGGAGATTCGCAGCCGTTGGATTAATGAGAAAACCCAAATCTCCAAAATATCTACCAGGGAAAGGACACTATCAAGCTATTGTTGTCTAAGTCAACAAAAGTGTTTACCCAACTGCATCTTGACTTTAGTCAACAACAGTCCATGGTGTGTCTTTGTCTAAGTCAACAAAGTCTAAACACAACGACGTTTTGACTTTGGTCAACAACACTTTCGAATGTACTTATTTTGCGAAATTTGTTT